>JAEIIU010047104.1:0-27389 GCA_018874675.1 Drosophila baimaii
AATGTAAAATTCATATGTAAAATATGAATTTAGACCGATCATTCCTATGGCAGCTATATGATATATTGGTAAAACTTCTAGGAGATGGCTACCATTATGTTATAAAAGCACAAATGAAGTTTCATTCGAATATCTTGAAAAATACCGAGAGAGAGACTAGACGGACAGACGGACAGACGGACATGGCTTGATCGACTCGGCTGTTGATGCCGATCAAGAATATATATACTTTATAGGGTCGGAAATGACTCCTTCACTGCGTAGCAAACTTCTGACTATTGTTATAATACCCTGCAAGGGTATAAAAATGACTTATGTAAAAATGTTCTTGAAAAGAAATAATTAAGTATTAATTAACAATTAAATTACATAGTTATCTGCTTCATAAATTATAGGCCTTATCTGAAATGATTTTTAAACATTCCCGCCTTTCAATTAAACAGTATGGCAACACTGCATTTTGCATTTGAGCTAACTGCATGTATGGTCACACTGGCTGTGAAAAACGTAAACAACTTCGCGGCAACACGTGCGTGATTTTTCTGTGGAATTATTAATTAAAAAATAGTCTAAATAATGGAATTATTTACTGTAAATCGGTAAGTATTAAAGAGCACACTTCGTATAGTATAAATAATCTAACATTTTCCGTAGTTACACTGAGGATTTGAAGAAAATAAAAGATGGAGCTCATGGCGGCACCAACAACGAAGATGAAATACTGCAGAAATTGCTCCAAAAGGCGGCGAAACGGAAGAGGAAACACAAAGAAACTGAAATTGTAGAAGAAGCAACAACAAAGAAAGAAGAAATTCCAGAAAAAGAGAACCAAGACACAACGGAGGAAGCAGAGAAGGAAAGTGAAAAGCCCGAAGAACTTGCACCAACAGAGCCGGAGGAGCTGCCACCTTCCACCGATGAGTTCCAGGTATTAGGAGGCGATGGCGCCGCAGGCAAGAAGCGCCGGGTGGAGATGCAGCTGCCCAGCTGGCTGGCACATCCCACCATCATCGAAGGCGGCAGCCTCTTGCCCAACGCAGAGGAGAACCAGAGTGTAGAGACCATAGAACAAGTCTCCTATCTGGACAAATCCACCTGTGCGGCTCTCAAGCAGATGAAGATCAAGCACCTGTTCCCCGTTCAGAGGCAGGTCATTCCCTGGATTCTGGAGGCTCAATCGAAGCCGGCGCCCTTCCGTCCGCGTGACATTTGCGTTTCGGCGCCCACGGGCAGTGGCAAGACCCTGGCCTTTGCCATTCCCATTGTCCAGTTGCTGTCGCAACGCGTGGAGTGCAAGGTGAGGGCTCTGGTGGTCCTGCCTGTGGCGGAACTGGCCCTGCAGGTCTTCCGGGTCATCAGTGCGCTGTGCAGCAAGACGGAGCTGGAGGTCTGCCTGCTGTCCAAGCAGCACAAGCTCGAGGACGAGCAGGAGAAGCTGGTGGAGCTGTATAAGGGGAAATACTACTCCAAGGTGGACATTGTGGTGACCACACCGGGTGAGTTTAATGAGATGGGGAAGAGGAGTGTAATAATAAGGAAGAGACTCCATTTTCAGGTCGCCTGGTGGATCATCTGCATGCCACGAAAGGCTTTTGCCTCAAGAGCCTCAGATTCCTGATTATTGACGAGGCCGATCGCATCATGGACGCTGTTTTCCAGAACTGGCTCTATCACCTGGACACGCATGTGAAGGAGACCACGGATCAGCTGCTGGCTGGCACCCAAGCTCCCCTCTGCTATGCCGAACTGGAGGCCAGCTTTGGCAAGCAGCCGCATAAGCTCCTGTTCTCGGCCACCCTATCGCAGGACCCGGAGAAGCTGCAGAATCTAAGGCTTTTCCAGCCACGCCTATTCACCACCGTCTTCACCATGCCCGTGATGAAGGAGGCCAACGGAGGAGAGGAGGATGCCGATGCTGATGCAGATCGGGGCCAGTTTGTGGGCAAATACACAACGCCGGCGGAGTTAACAGAGCAGTTCTGCGTGACGGAGCTGCGCCTGAAGCCTCTCACCCTGTTCGCGCTGGTGATGAAGTACAAGTGGAAGCGCTTCCTCTGCTTCACAAACAGCACAGATCAGGCCAATCGTCTGAACTTCGTGATGTGCGGGCTCTTCAGGGAGACGCCCATCAAAGTGGCCGAGTTGTCGGGCAATCTCTCGGCTCTGGTCCGAAGCCAGACGCTAAAGGAGTTTGCCAGCGGCAGGATCAACGGCTTGATCTGCTCGGATGCGCTGGCTCGTGGCATCGATGTGGCGGACATAGACGTGGTGCTGTCCTACGAGGCGCCGCGACACATCAAGACCCACATCCATCGCGTGGGACGCACAGCTCGTGCGGGCAGAAAGGGAACGGCCGTCACTCTGCTCACGGAACAGGATCAGGCGGGATTCAAGAAAATGCTCAACGATGTGGGCAAGGGTCTGGGCGAGGAGATTCACGTTTCCCCCGACATTGAGGTGGAGCATGCAGATGTTTACAAGAAGACGCTGGCCAGTCTACGCGATCGCCAGGAGCAGCAAAAGGGTCAGAAGATGATGCAGAAGCGGCGAACGGCCTACCAAGCGAAGGTGCACAAGACCACGGCGGAGGCCACCGATCGTCCGCTGACGCTAATGGAGAAGCTGCAGCTGAAGGCGAGCGGTGCCCCAGAGAGGAGTGGCCAAAAGATAGATGCAATATCGAAGCAGAAGCAAGATAAATCCCAACCACGAGAGACCAAGAAGCAGAAAATTGCCAAGAAACGAAAGGCCATTGAGGAGTAGAGTTAATTTGAACATTGTTCTTAGTGTTTCCTTTATAATAACAATATTATGGTGTTTATAACCATCTGAGTGTGTGTTCTTGTTGTGTGTATATATGTATGTTATAAGCTTGTGCTGGGGTCTCCGAGAGCAGTGTCTTATCTGTTTGGGGCCACAAGTGATTCCCCATAGGTTCTTTACCGCAATCGCTGTTTGTTAGAAGATGGGTATTGCGTTGGTTTTTGAAGGCTTGACTGGTTTTGAATAGCTTGAGCTTATGTTTTGTTTAGATACGATTTATTTTGAAAGGTTTTTTTAGAAACTGAAATATATTTACTTAAGTTTCCTTAATTTTTTAAATACAGGTATACGGTACACAAAACAACGATCTTGCCAAGCACAGCTATATTGCTAAATATTTCTTGAAAATAATCGACTTTATTGATCTGAAGTGAACATTAAAATTGTATCGATTTATCCATGCGATTATCGAAATCAAAGATTCTATTTTGATTGCCAGGAAATCATCAAATTGATTGATTTAAAGTGTATCGATTTTAAATCGATATTTATCGATATGTTTATCGAAATCTTCGATTCTTTTCCAGCTCTCTTGGAAGGCAGCTATACGGCTTCCACATCATTGAAGCTAGCTATCATTATAAATTATAAGCACTGAGTACACAGAAGTGTTTCAATGCAAAGGTGGCCCATTGTGTGCTTTGGACTTTCTATTGATTTGGGGTATTAGGCGGTTAGTCCATTGTTGCTTAAGATACGTGCCATATATTATAATCTTCTTTCGTAAGAACCTGAGTTCAAAAATATTTCAAATAAAAAATCCTGGCTAGGGTATGTCCCTCTTCGAATGCCCTTCCTTTTCTGTGCTTCCTATTTAAACTCACCTCCGTGAGCCGGAGAATCACAAAGTTTCAACAATCTCGTAACGATGAACACATCTACGGCAATCAAGTTTGTGGCTGCGCTGACGCTTTGCTCCCTGGGTAATCAATCAAGCTGGACTCCAGCCCAAAAGCAATTACCCTAACTACCCTACCCTACCTCTCCCACCAGCTCTCTCCGCGAATGCCCTGCAAATCGAGCCGCGCAGCAGTTGGGGAGCGGTGGCTGCCCGATCTCCGTCCAGGATATCCGGACCCGTGGACTATGTGATCATCCATCACTCGGACAATCCCAACGGATGCTCCACATCCGATCAGTGCAAGCGCATGATCAAGAACATCCAGTCGGATCACAAGGGACGCAGGAACTTCAGCGACATTGGCTATAACTTCATAGTGGCCGGCGATGGCAAGGTGTACGAGGGTCGTGGCTTTGGCCTCCAGGGATCCCATGCTCCCAACTACAATCGCAAGAGCATAGGGATTGTCTTTATTGGAAACTTTGAACGCACCGCTCCCTCTGCTCAGATGCTGCAGAATGCCAAGGACCTGATTGAGTTGGCCAAGCAGCGTGGACACCTCAAGGATAATTACACGCTCTTTGGACATCGCCAGACCAAGGCCACCTCCTGCCCAGGGGATGCTCTCTACAACGAGATCAAAACCTGGCCCCACTGGCGGCAAAACTAGAGTCTAGACTTTGATTAAGTTTTAATTGTTAAATTTTTTGTTAATGATTTTCATAGAAAATATAAATGAATAGAAAGAGAAATTAGGTATTATTGAGGTTTATTTATTTACACAATTTTCGTAGAAGAAAATACACAGAAAAGAAGAGGTTTTGGGGTTGGGTGGAATCTCTAGATTCTCCTATAACCCGGCCACTTGCGCAGCTCGTTCAGCAGATGTTGGCCCGGACAGGTGGTGGCCTTTGTCTGGCAATGTCCCACCAGCGAGTACTTGGGCACAAGCTGATGACGTTGCACAGCAATTTTGATGAGGTTACGGGCAGCCTGCAGCATCTGGGAAGGAGGTAAACCAACTGAAAGAAACAAGCAAAGAATAAGGATTACTTGGAGCTTAAAATAATAATAAACCCCGCATGAACTCACTCTGGAAATTGCCAATGAAAGCAATGCCAATGGACTGGCTGTTGTAATTGGGAGCATGCTCGCCGCGGATGCCGAAGCCCAGGCCCTCGTAGATGAGTCCATCGCCGCCAATCAGGAAATTATAGCCAATATCCCTGAATCGCCGGCGCAAATGATCAGCTCGAATGTTCTTCAGGGCCTGGCGGCACTGGTGGGGATTAAGGCAAGGACGGGTAGCCGTGTGATGGATCACGACGAGGCGGGCAGGACCTGCAAGCCTGGGCAGACGCGGTGAGACCGGCACAGGACACCAGTTACTCCTAGGAACAATCTGACCCAGGGCCAGAGTTAGGCCTAGAAGGAGCAGTGACAGCGGGAAGAGGAGCTTCATCTTTGCCTCTCGTTGGATGATGGTTAGGGTTAAGGCAACCCAATCTTTTTATATACCTAGCCATCCGAAATTCCGTATATTTACACAGCTGTTTTTCAATTTGCGATCAATGAATGGATTGCAGCATAATTCAGCGAAGATTCCTTTGTTGTGGTTGCAAATTCCGCTTGCGTCATCTATATATAGATATATTATTATATTTATATGTACAAGCCCTCGAAGCCATAGCTTTGTTCGATTCTCTTCTTTGGGAATGTGCAAATCTGCCCTTGAACGCGAGGCGGTGGCCCAAAAATGGCAGCCCGCTGGCCCACAAATGGTCAGTTGCATTTGAAAGTCAAATCCAAGCGGGGATTTGTGCTATAAAAGCCACTCGGTCGGGGTACAAGTAGACAGTGACCAGTGATCGGGTGGCCCAAGCAGAGGTGCACCAATTGAAGTCCACATCATGAATATCGTAAGGGTTTCAGGAAGATTTAAATGAAGTTAAAAGTTAATTAATTCTATTTTACCAGCTATCTGGTTGGGGCTACTTGGGCTACTTCCTGCTAATGGTACTGGCACTGTGCCAAGCCAGCTTAGCAACTGCCACAACTGGAGTGATTCCGACCATCCCAGCAGCAGCGGTTCCGGGTTCCACAGTGGTTCCCTTGGCCACCAGCCATCAGTTCGTCACCCGTAACTGGAATCGCAATGTCTATGTGCCCACAACGACAGTGGCCGCGACATATCCGCCGAATACGTACTACAAGTACAGTGGAGGATATCCCGCGTATCCCCAATATCCTGTCTACAATTATCCCTACGCCTCCACCTATCAGTACACCTATCCGTACTATTATCCCACATATAACTATGGTTATGGCTACAGGGGTGTCTGGTGATCATTGAAAAAGGATTATAAATATATTCCACCTAAAATTTATTGTGATAATATCGCGATATCGAAAGAAATTATATGTATACTCCTATGGAAATATATAAATCATTTATCGAATAAAAAAATACAACCTTTAATTACAAAAGGAAAGGAAGCTAACTGCGGGAGGCCGAAGTTATGAATCGATCGTAGCTAAGACAAAATAGCATTAATTTTAAGTCAGAAATGATTTTTTTTTTTTGTGTTTTAATTGGCTAAAACATCTGCATAAATTGTATTAATTTATGAATGAATAAGGATTTTTAAGACGAATAGAAATATATTTTTGGCCTTTAAATGCCCCCAATAACACCTAAAATGTGCACATTGTACGGAATTGAAACGATATTTATCGATCATATTTGTGTGGGGAAGTCAAAGATTAAAATGCCATAACTCTGCAAAAAAAACATTAATTTGAAATCGGAAAGCTTTTCTGTGTTAGTTTTTACTTGGTTATTAAATCAGCATATTGCGTTAAGATATTTTTAAAATTTTAATTTTTCTGAATTTTTCAACATTTTTATGATGTAACCCCTTCTGTAATTCTAAAAAATTGATAAAATTTTTTTTTTTTATTTACTCTGATATGTTATTATTATTAAATTAGGATTTTAATGGCGAATCTGAATATATATTACTTTTAGCAATAATGTGCTTTTTGGCCTTCAAATTCCCCCAAAAATAACTCAAATACGCGCATTCTAGGGAATTTAAATCGATATTTATCGATATATTTTTTCTGAAAAAGTCAAAGATAAACAAGCTCTAAACTCGGTCAAAAATACCCTAATTTTAAATCGGAAAGCTTTTCAGTGTTGGTCTTAATTGGGTAATAAATTTGCAAATTGATTTTTTGTTTTAAATTTTAAAATTAAAAAAAAAATCTTTTTATTATAGTTTGTTAAAATTGTCATGATCTTAGCTTAACTTCATTTGCATATAGCTCCAAAAGAAACTTGTTTATATCGACAAACCACTGTACTTGGCACATGACCAACAGACCAAAAGCTAAAGCCAATTCAAAGCTGGACTTGAGACGGTTTTTCGTGGTTAACCAACTTTGTATTTTTTATTGCAGTTGAAGTATTATATTTACTAAAGAATGATATAAGCTAGCTTAAGTTAAAAGAAAAAAGGAGCTGCCACTCCAGGAGCAACCCAGCGACCTGGCTGTATGAAACGAGGAGGAGCGGGAGCTGCGAATGGTCCTGAGAATGGAACGGCACCACCAGCCAGGAACCTAGCTGAAGCTGTCGGAGCATAGGCGGCATTGAACTGATTAAAGTAATCCAAACGCTGACTGCTTGAAACAGCCAAAGGAGAAGCGCCCAAAGGAACCCCTGAGGGATTACCCAAGGGAGTAGCAAACGGAGCTGTGGCATAGGGGGCACTGGCAAAGGGTGCCCCAGATCCTGGATAGATGCCAAAGGGTGACAGCGCCGCCGGTAACAGCGAAGCAGCCTCAGTGGGCTTTGCAGCCACAATGGCCAGCAAGGCCAGGGCTACGATAATCAACTGAAAAGCAGGATAATGAAGTTATATACTGGGCTTCGCTAGGATAATGCTCACCATGTGCTGCATTTCAGGGAGATTGCTGCTGCTGTCCGTGAGGGCCAAAAACCGAATGTGCTTTGGTTTGGTTCCGATCTTTCGTTTTATAGTTTTTTTTCTCAGAGGCGACCACAGAGCTCTGGCCCTGCTAATTGCCGCTCCAAATTGTCAAACACTTGGCTCCAAAAGTGGCCAACAAAATTACAGGCGTTGGCAAAGGCAATACCATTTGCATGCAATCATCCCATATGGTTATAGGCATTGCAACAGATTACGATTATATAGATATTGTGATAACTTAAAGGTTTAGATTTTAGAGTTCTTTTAGAAAACCGAACCGGAGCGCTGATTTATTTTGTAACTGAACCGGAGCCGAACCGGAAATATATTTTTTAAATCGCACTCGTTTTAAGACCAAAAATATATACATAACCAATAGAAAAAGAATATTATTTAAATTTCTATGACATACAAGAAGATTATTTAATACGAATTAAAAATTAAAATACTTTGAAGTTCTGGAATGTCTATCGTTGTAAAAGCTTATGGAACGAAGCGTTTTCACTTTATAATTCGTATCATCGCATCTCATGGGTAGCATTAATGAAGATAGGTTGGAATACATTATGGTATTTATAAGAAAAGAAAATTGGCATTATTATTTGATTTAAATAAATCAATATATTAATTCTGTTAAACCCTGGTTCGAACCTTCAGCCTATCAACGAACCGGTTTGCGAACAGGAACCTTATCAATCGTGTAGGTTTGAACCCTAAACCGAACCAAAGGGAAATTGATATTGGTTCACAGCCCTGTTTAAAATAGAGAATCCTTCGCTGTTCACTACTGATTCTATAAGGAAATCACTTCTTACCTTTCCAGGGCTAAACCATAAACGCACCCTGATGAGGAATAAAACCCCTTTTCATAATGCTTCTCACAGATTTTAATTAATAGAACAAAATAAGATGAGACGACGAAAAGAATACAATAATAATTGAAACATCTCTTGGTAATAACTATCGTTTTCGTATTAATTGCATTACATATTAAAGAATATGCTCGTACTTGTATAATTATCGTATTATTATTATTATTTAGCTGCTTGGGGAGTGTTGAGTTGCCCTTGATCGTTCAGTTTCAGTTACGTATAAATATATATGTGTATATATTTACGCATATGTGTATAAGTATGTAGTCAAATCATAAAACACCTTGAGGGAATTAAACTAATTAGTCGTTAGTGGAACTCGAATCATATGATGCAAATAAACGTATCCTAGGAATATATTATATTATGTGTAGTATTTTGTTTGCTCTAGCACACAGTGGATGCACTTTGGATTAAACCTTTCATTCTTTATATAGGGGAATATACGACATCTAGCATAGGCAATTGATTAGTTGCTTTCGTTTAGTTGGATCGATCTGACCGGAGACCAGACCGACTGATGATTGGGACTCATGAGTATAATTCATTAGCTGTCGAGTGTTGGTGTTGGGGGTTAACTTTAACAAACGCTTGTTATTCTCTATGGCTTTTGCATGGAATCTCCTTTTTATGTTTTGGATATATCTATATATACAATCTGGCCGAAGGCGGGGGGAGGATCTTTAAGGGGGCGGCGACATAAGTCTGCCATCGTAAACTCAGCAACTTATAAACGACATCATCTCGCGCGAGTTTGTGTCGTTTTTTTAACCGCGAGCTTATGTCGTTCTTTTTACCGCGACTTTATGTCGTTTTTTTTTGTCGACTGACTTATGTCGCTATCCCATCTATAAGCTAGTAACAGCAAGTGATCTTTACGGGATTGGACAGAGCTGAAAGCGTGGCGAGAGAGAGAACATTACGATATTACTGGATTATTATGGCAATTGATAGTTGAGTTGACTAGATATATGTGGCGAATGATATATATATATATATCGCAGGAAATACCCCCCCTTTCTCTCTCTCAAGGCTTGTGCTCCTTGCTCCCGCTCCCGCTCTCCCAATCCTCCTGCTCCTACTACCACAGCACATCGTAATCATACACATGATCCGCCGAGGAGGAGGAGGCTATGATCAGACACTTGACAAAATCATCGAAAGTGCGCTTGAGTCGCCACTTCTTCGGCTTCCTCAGCACCAGCAGCTGCTGCAGAGGCTTCGACTTGGACGTCTTGGGCTCATGCCAAGGACTCGTGGATGTGGAGGTGGATCTGGTCATTGGCGGCTGTGGCGGAGGCTGCTGCTGCTGCTGATAATGGTGAACGGGAAGATTGCAGTAGACGTGGCTGCGGTTCAAGCTCTGTCGCAGGCTCTGCAACCGCTGCTGCTGGTAATAATGGTTGAGGTTGGTCAGGTAGCTGAAGTCCGAGTCGTTGACCACATCGATCTCCGCATAGTTGTGGTCCAGCGGCGGCTCCTCCGCCTTCGGACATCGCTGACTACCCGATGCCTGGGCAAAGAGTTGGTCAAATCACATGTTTTCATCGAACTTGGCAAAGTTGGCGTCCTCGCTCCACTGGAACTTGCCCGCCTGATCCCCGTCCTGGTCCTGCTCCTTGATCCCGGGCTCCTCCTGATCCGGTGACTTGAAGAACTCGTCGTCCTCGAAGGGATCCTCCTGCTTCTTGGCAAATATATTCACCGATTCGGATTTCTTGATCAACTCCTGGCGCTGCTGCAGCTTGCTTGTTCGCATATTCTGCTTCCGGGTCATGGCTCCACCTGCTCCCGCTGCTCCTGCTGCTACGCCCGCTCCCGCTGCCGTTGCCGCTGCTTGCTCCTTCTCGAAATCAAAGGATGCCTTGGCGAAGTCATCCTCGAAGGCGGCATCATCGAACTGGGAGACCTTGACGTTGTCATCGAACCGCAGCTTCTGCGTAATCGGTGGCGTTGAGGTCGGCGGCGTTTCCGCCTCGAACTGCTCACGTTTCTCGCGATCGGAAAAGTCATTGGAGAAGCGGAAGAGGCTCTTGGATCCACCATTGTTACTCCCACCGCCGGACACCGGACCCGCTGGCGTCGAATTGCAACTGGAGGCGGTGCCAGCGGGCGCCGGTGGCGGTGAGCTTTGATTAAAGTCCGACTCGAAGCCGTCGTCAAAGTTGAACTTGGAGCTGGTCACTCCCGCAGAGGATTCGCCGCCGCTCATCATTAGGCCACCGCCGCCGCCGACGACGGGTCCGGTGCTACTGGCATTCGAGCGTGGTGTGGGTGTGGGCGTCTGTTCGTAGCTGTCCACGAAGCCATAGTCGCTGTTGACGACGACGCCGCCGCCACGGTTACGATTCTGTCCCGGCAACTTGGCCAGCGAGGGCGGCTGATGGCGCTCTAGCTGCCTACGTTCCGACTCCAACATACGCTGGTGCATCTCATGACGCCGCCGATTCAACCGCTCGAACTTATCCTCATCCGTTGGCGGCTCATCATCCACATAGTCCTCATCGTCGTCATCGTCGTCGTCGTCCACCTCGTTGCGCTGTCCGGGACATATGTAGTCATAGTTATCCCGTATGCCGCCACGGCCGTAGCCTGAACGGGAGGGAATGGAAGCAGCGGCCACGCTGGTTGCGACGCCCACTGTGGCTAGATCTTTGGCACTGCGAGCACGGGTCTTCTTGCGGAATCTGCGGAGAGGGGGATTACATATTACTCTATTTCCTTGGGTTCCTTTTCAACTGTTTCCCCACAGACCTTCGTTCTTTTTCCCCATCCGAGGGAGTTTGCCCCAAGGCCGCCGCCCTGCGACTCTCGGCCAGACGTCGCTCCGTTTCGGCAGCGCTGGCTGGACGCTTCCAAGATTTCTGGCCAGGCAAAGAGGGTTCTGGAAAGGAACATAAACATTAAACTTTAAAGGATTTACAGAGAGAGAGAGGGAGCGACTCACCCTCGCCGTCCCAGGGACTAGAGCCGCTGCTCTTGCGCAGCCTTTGTGGTCCGCCCACGTTGGCACTGGAGGGCAGCACCACATCCCCGCCCAGCTGACTGGGCCGCTGCAGGCTACTCCGACCGATCGCCGATCGCTGCTGCTGGAAGTCCTGCTCCGAGTCCTGTTCGTAGTCAATGTCGCCACTGATTCTTAGCTTGCCAGACGTCGTTGTGGGCTTGCGCAGGGATCGAGTCTTCATCTGCTCGCGATCCCGCTCCCGATCCCTTTCCCTCTCGCCACGATAATCGTCGCGGCTGTCCAGGCTTCCATAGACATCGTTGCCACTGCCAAAGCTGCGACGTCGCCGGGAGGCGCTCTCGTAGGACTCCAGACTCTCCCGATCGAAGGATTTGCGTTCACGCTCTCGATCTCGATCCCGATCTCGTTCCCGATCGTACAGGTAATCCACGCCGCCGCCGCCTGCTCTGCCTGGCTTGTAGGCCATGGGCGAGCGTCCGCCGCGCTCCTCGTACACGTTTTCATAGTCGAAATCATAGCTGGGACGCGCGTAATCGCGATACTCCCGCTCGCGATCCCTCTCCCGATCCCTGTCCCTGTGGTCGCCGCGATACTTGCTCCTAACCTGGCCACGTTTGTCGTAGATTGGTGGCGGTGGCCCATAGCTGGAGCGCTCGTAGGCAGCACGCTCGAAGGAGCGGGCACGCGCCTGTTCAATCTCCTGTGGGGACCAGGTGTGGTGCGCCGGATGGTGGTACCAACTGGGGGAATCTGAAGGGGATAGTTGAGGAATTAGTTTATAGAAGGAGTCAGTGGGGGCAGGATAGGAGCTTACCCAGTTCGAAGTTATCCCTGCTGCGGGAGAGACCATGCTTGAACTTGCGCTGCTGCTGCTGTTGCTGCTGCTGCTGCTGATCCCGGCGGGCCATGAACTCCGCATCATAGCTGCAGGAAGGGGATTCCAATAAGGGATTTAACTACAAACAACAGCTTCCACTTACTCATAGTCCTCATCGCAGGAGTTCATCCGTCGGGCATGCCGCATGTAGTAGCCATGCCGATCCGTGTGCTGCTGCTGCTGCGGCGGCATCTGCTGCTGATGCGGATGTGCCATTTGGGCGGCGGCCATCTGCCTTCGCTTCAGATACTCGGGCGTCTCATCGTCCCAGGGGCTCAAGTCCCTGGACGACGAGGACGTCTGCTGGCGCTCCTTCTTGGCCCAGCGACGCTGCTGCTTGGACCAACCATCATCCCGGGGGTCCGAGCTGCACGGCGACTCCACAGTGTCGGGCTGCGAGGTATTGGAGGCAGGCGGTGGTGGCGGCGGCAGTGTAAGCCGGGCCTTACCCCTGGCCTTGGGCGAATCGAAGGTGGCCCACGACTGCTTCTCCCTGGCCTCCTTCTCCCGGTCGCTCAGCATTTGCTTGGTGGCCGTGTCGATGAGCTGGGACACCGCCGACAGCTGCGAGGGCACTGGCGATGGGATACCCATCACCGTGGTCGGTGGCTTCTGCAGGGGAATGGGCGAGGTGCTCACGTCATTGAACTGCGAGGGGGTGTGCAGGCTGGGAGCTCCCCGTGAGGGAGCCGCCGAGGAAGTGGCCGGGGAAATACGATCCCGGGAATCAAGGGATAGATTGGAAATGGCGCGATGCATGAGCTCGTCGATTTCGATGTCGTCCTTGGTGCCACCGCCGGGAGCCGTGAGCACGGATAGGAATTTCTGATCTTGCTTGGGAGCCACCGATTGCTGTGGCGCCTGCGGCACATCCTCCGCGATGGGAGCGGCGGCATCTAGCTGCTGTGTGGAGGTGGACAACTTCTCGTACTGATCCTGTCCGCTGACGGGTTCTGCATCCTTTTCGTTGCTATCCAGACTGCTCTCGCCTCCCGCATCCGCATCCTCGTCCTCGTCATCATCGTCCACGGTCAGGGCGGACGAGGAAGGCTCCGCTGGGAAGCCCCGACTGTCCACCAGACCATGTCGACTGTGGGAATGATGCGACTGATGCGCGTCCTGATGATCCATGATCTGGCGCAGGTCGTGATCCTCGTTGAACTCATCGCTGAACTCGGGAAAGTCCTGCAGCAGATCCTTCTCCTTCTCCTGTGGCTGCATAGCAGCCGACACTGTCGGCTTATCGAAGAGATTCTCCACCAGGATAATGTCCCGCAACGCGGCATAACGATCCTTGGCCTGGGCCACCACCTCGGTGATCTTGGTGTCGATCTTGGGCGCTGGCGTGACCTCCAAGGCATCGATGGGTAGCTCTACCCCGAGGGTGTTCACCTCCAAGCCTCCCTCGTGGAGCTCCTTGATTTGCGTCTCATCGATGGGCGGTGGCGTGAGATCCCCCATGAGATCCGTTTCCTGCTGCTGTTGCTGCAGCTCCTGGTCGATGATCTCCCGGAAAACGGCATAGCGATCCGCTGACGGCACTGTCGCCGCCACAGGAGACACACCTGGCATGGGCACCACGGCCGGGGCATCGTTGAAATTGGCAAAGTTCGCCACAAAGTTGGTGGAGTCCAGGGGGCCGCCACCCATCACCTCGTCCTCGCCGAAAGTGTCATCGAATTTGGCCACAAAGGAGGTCTGCTGATCGAAGTTCACCTTGAACACGGCCGCCGTGGAGGCTGGTGGAGCGGGCGTGGTGTTGGCCGGCGAGGATCGCCGCTCCTGACTCTTTTCGCTGGACAAATACTCGGAAAGGTAGGCCGTCAGCTGCACCAGCGTCATGGTGCTGAGCTTGCTGGCGGGAACGTTTAGCTTGACCGCCAGGTCATCCATGCCCAGGGTGAGCAGTTGCGTCAGCGTGATGTCCGGAGCCAGGGTAGTGGAGCCCTCGTGCGATTGCGCCTGCTGTGCCTGGGCCTGAGCCTGCAGGATCTCCGCCTTGTTTGCGTATATATCCTGCGGTTTTCCCAGCGACGACTGCCTCTGAGGTCTCGCCCGAGCCGAAGATCCTTGGCTTGGGGGCGGCAGCAAAGGCGGGGGAGCCCCCAACGGCGCCAGGTAATCATCCTCGGTGTGCCCCGGCTTCCTGGGCCTGCCCGGACCCGGAAAGCAGCCATCGGAGCGACCCACGCGACGCGAGGGCAATGGAATGGGCGGTGCATCTGCAGCCGACGAGAGAGTCCTCCTCGCGGTGGCGCTGCTGTTCAAGTACTCGTACCGCCCCGCGGTGGGCGGTGGCACGGGATTGACGGACGAGGGTCGGATCACGAGGTCGCTGAACTGCTTCTTCGGCGGCAGCGGCGGCGGTTCCGAGTACGGAGCCGAGTCTGGACGTGGCGGTGGCTCGGGTGCCGCCTCTGTTTCGCTCAGGGAATCGCTCTCCTGCAAACGCCGCATATTGACACTGGAACCGATGTCCGATCCGGATTTGCCAAAGGATCGCGACTGTCCAAACAAATGGGGCATCTTCTTGTTGCTAATACTGGAGATTACATCCAGGGGTCCGCCGCCACCGCCACTGCCGCTTTGAAGGGCAGACACCGAGGCTGTGGGCCGGTTCCTTACCGTACTCGGCGGCTGCTGGAGCTGGAGCTGATGCTGCTGCTGCTGCTCCCTCTCCGGCGGCAACTGCACCTGAAGTGGTCCATTGAATACGTTCGCCTTTGATTCCGGCACTGTGGGAGCTGGAATCGCCGGTGGAGCCTCGAACTCAAAGGCGTCCAGCTTGGCAAAGAGATCGCCCTCCTGAAATGGATCCGGATCGCTCTTCTTGCGCGTGGGCGAAAAGGGATCCGTATCCCTGGGCAGCAGCACTGGATCCGCCTGTGGCGGCGGGCGGGGATCCTCCAGTGAGGTCAGCGTTGGCGGTTCTGTGGTATAATAGTGGCCGGTGGGATTAGGCGGATTAGTGATATGGCCAAGCAACAGTTTCAGCTCGGCGCTCGAGGGGATGGAATGGGACATTGAGATGGATGTGGGAGTGGTAGTGGGCAGGGAAAGGGGAACAGTCGAAGGAGGAATGGCGCTAACGGATGACAGGAGCTGGCCCAGACTGGCGACGGTGCTAGCGGTGGTGGTTAGTGTGTTAGCCGAGTTCTGGAGCGGATTCCCTGCGGTGCAAGTGCAAACTTTAGAGAGCTGCTCGCTCGAAGCTTTTTGTTTTGGGAGCACAGAGAGAAAATATCGCCGGAATTAGCCATCAATTTGGGTTATTTCGATATTTAAATAGATTTTTTAATTGGTGTTTTATATTAAAATTAATTTTAAAGCTTTTTAAATTGATTTATTACTTGTTTTTTACTACTTCTGGTTTTTTAGTCATACAAAAATTTCTTTTGATTAAAATTTAATTAAAACTGAGTCCCAAAAGTATGCTACAAAAAAGTTAAAGCTAAAGTTGCATGCTTTTTGGCACCTTTAAAATTGATTTTAAAACTACAGTTCTGTTTATATAAGAAAAATAAACGATTTTACTAAGATTCAACTCTAGATTATTATATAATTTTGATTTGATAATAAAAATGAATGATATAAGCAATGTAGTTGGCAATAATGTTCACCGACACTTTTTCTCTGTGTATGAAAATGGTGTTAGTTAGTTTTTTGCGATTGGTTAGTACCTGCGGTGATGTTAGTAGCTGTGGTGGTTGTGGTAATGGTGGAGATGGTGGTGCTATCCTCCGGAAAGAGGCCATCCGACTGGCCCAGAGTGAGACCACCCAGGCCCAGACCCGCCTGGCTGCCGGAGCTGAGCTCCTTGAGCAGCTTCTTGGGCGGATTCTTTAGCTCTTGGAAGAAGTATTTCTTATCGACATACGGCCTGGTGCGTCCCGTGCCCAGCGGATCCAGATCCGTGAACGCATCTGCACAATGGAACAATTTGGTTGAGATTGAGGAAAAAAGAATCGGAGAGTCGGAAAGGATTCGGATTCAAAACTCAAAGATAGAAGAGTAACTCCTAGGGAGCTAATAAGTATTATAAAAATTGAGATGAACTTAAGGCTTCCTTAAAGGATTTCGATCTTTTGGGAATTAATGTGAGTGATTCAGGGGATTGGGAAAGGGGAAGGGAGGTTAAAACTAACTAAAACCACAGGTAACTAGGGTTAGATAACTAAATAATATTGAAATTAAAGGGTAAAGCAAGTCAGATTTAATCAAATAATTATATTTCCTTGAAAGAGCTTTCTTAACAATGGTAAGGAGTCGTTAAGTGTAGGATGTAACTGACCAAAAGAATAGAATAGTAATGGAATATGGTTACAAAGTTCTCAAATTTTAGATAGTCAAGGTATCAAAGCTAAAGGGGATCCTTACGGAAATATATATATATCATAGGAAAACCCCCTCTATATTATCAGAATTTGAAAGATACAGCAGGAAAATAAATCCATTCTTTTACAAACTGTAGAGATAAGAGTTTCCCGCTCAAACATTAAGTTCAGTTCAATTAAATTGACCCAAGCCTACTCCCATTTATTGTTCCCTTGAATATCTCGCGTTCCATGTGTCACAGACAGCTCTTTCATCGCTTAAATGGGAAATGGCGAATGACAAATCTCACAAAGCGACAGAATTCCACACACACACGCACTACACACAGATGACAACTTCCATAATGAGCAGAAGATGGATGGACACACCACAGAGAGTGGGATGCTCTTTTTAAACTCACCCAAAGACAAGACCGCCGAGGCCTGTTCCTCGTTGCCCGATCCAGAGCCTGTGCCCATGCCCAAGCCAATGTCCAGATCGGATAGAGGACCCGATCCTCCTGCCATCTCCGTCAGCTGCTGTGTGGGTGTGGCCGTTGATTCGCTGGATGCCAACGGAGCCATGGCCAAAACGGATCCGAGACCACTGCCGCCGCCAACGCCCCCCACTTTCGTGGTGTCAAAGACATCATTCTGCTGATCCAATTCCTGCAGCCAGTTGTCGTCGTCATCGTTGTCCCCCGCAGCCTGAAGCGCTGTGGTGGCCGGCGATTGGGAGCTACTTGCTCCAGGGGGCGGCGAGAGCATGGCGTCTAAGCTGGCCACCGTTTCGGGTGTCTTGTTCGGCGGCTTGTGCCTATTGCGTCCGGATTCGGGAGGCGGTGGCAGGATGCTGTAGGAGGGCACATAGATGAACGAGTCCCCGAAGGGATCATCCTCACTGGCTGACTTGGCCAGCGAGGGATGACCACCACTGCTCGATCCTAGAGTGGTGGGTTCGTTGGGCGTAATCCGCTCCATCTGGCTGATGCCCCGCTGCAGCGAAGTCAGCTCCTGCTCGAGATCCACCAGATCGGCCACGGACTCGGGAGAGATCTGTAAGAGTTGAGGCTCTCATTAGTAGGGATCTCAGCGAGGCTAATCCCAGTGATACTTACCTCCTTGGCTGCCGCTCCTGTGACCTTGGCCACGTCCAGACTCACGCCCAGCCTGCTCGTTCCATTGGACGTACCGCTAAGGCTGCCTCCTAGCAGGGTGAGTGCGTGTCCGGAGGCCACTCCGCCTCCGCTGGCCAGATCCGCGTGACCGAGTGCTACGCCGCCCAGGCCGGCGGCCTTCAGCGAGGACAGGGAGGCCAGCTGGCTGGCGTGGTCGTGCAGGGACTTGCCCTGTATCTGCTGGCGCGCCATCTCAATCTCCTTCTTCTTCAGCTCGAAGACCACCTGGAAGAGGTCGCGCATGGCCAGCACCACCTGGCTGGCCGCCTTGTCCGTCTTGATGCCGAAGAACCGATGCCCGCTATCCGGCGACCCGAAGATGTAGCCAAAGGCCCTGGAGTCCGTCATATCCTGGGCAATGAAGGAGATCTTGTGCACCGGATGGTGGTACAGCGAATCCCCTGTCTTCTCGTCCCTCAGCCGCAGCCCATCGATGGTCACATGGATGGTTATCCGCTGCTTGTGCTCGCCGGCAGCCCGGATGGCCATCTTGAGGTCCTGCAGCGCCTCCTGGCACATGCGGTCGCCCCGGGCCTCGCCCACCTCCAGAATGCCGATGAGCTTTGCCTTGAACTGGACGCCATCGCCGAAAAAGCGTCCCGGATCGTTGCGATCTGGAAAAAGCGGATGCCAGAGGGGTGAGCGGAGTCGCATGCCGAAATTAGTACTTGTGTGTTTTTGGCCAAAGGTGTGTTTGTATTTGGCTAATTTTTTGTTTGGCTAAAATGTTTTATGGACGGCTGCAGTGGTCACTCGCTAGGTAGGGAAAGCCGTGGGTTTTCCGGGGCGTGGCTTATAGAAACCCTGCTTTGTAAACTCTGATATAAAATTAATTATAGTTAAGTTAGCAACATAATTAAATCAAAGCATCATAGTTTAGGGCGTGTGTTAAAGATATTTCTAAGCAAAAGTTTCGAGTCATTTTTCTATATGAATAAACCTCCACTAAATATTTTATAGTCTCGTCATATTTAATTGGCATTTTTGCCATTTCAGTTTGTAGCAATATATACAGTATACATGCAAATATGTGTGTGCTTTTTAATGATTTATTTTCCAGGCACTTTAATTATTTTTCGCTTGGCTGATCAATTTTCATCGAATGATCTCAATACTCAATGGAAGCCAGCTATAAATAGCTATATATTTACTTTTATATCATTTTTTATTGCATTCAACAACACCACTTAAGTTTGCACTCAGGATTGGGAATTGAAAAATATGTAAAATATTGTATTTACTTGTAGAATATTTATTACAAATTGTTTGATTGCTAAGACATTATTGTTTAGTCTCTCCCTATTAAAAAGCATTCATTTTTCTTCCGGTTAGTAAATTGACCTGCTTTTTTATGTTCGGACGTTTTTCCGCTTTGGCAAAGTCAAGGTCGTACAGTGAACCCTCTTAACAGGGATATATTAAACGAAAAAATATATTGTTATTGTTATTTACCTAATAAATGCTAAGAAAGTCATAAAAAGAGGTGTTTTGATATCTAAATCATTTTAAATAGTATCATTTTTATTTTAAGTAATTTCTTTTCTCATGAATAACAAGTTAAAAGCTAAACTTTAATACAGGTAAATAAAAAAAAACGATAAAATTCGCTATATAATATAGGGCTTGTCATATAAAGAACCCGTTTTACAGTGATCGCCCTGGATTTCCACGAGCACACTCTTCCTAGGATGCACTATACTATTTGTATATTTCTTTTTATGAATTATTATTATTATTATTGGCACTCGAAACATTTCATGATATTCACTTAGAACTTGCATTATTTAAGTTCTTTCTGGGGTCTTTCACTATAGGGAGCGACCACTGTGCTTGTTATTTGTGTATTTTTCTTCGTTTGTTTTTGCTAACGTTTTGCGTAATTCGTTTCCTCTGCCGCGCCGCTGCCACCGCCGCCGCCGAAGGTGCTGGCCAACGAGAGATTGGAGGAGGCTGTGGACAGCTTGGCCACCAGGGATTTGACCATGTTTCGCCAGCGACTCAGGCAACACTGTCACCGTCACCGTCGCCCGTCGTCCGTCGCTGGAAAAGCACTGGATGGGAAAACTCTGGAACGCCGCGCTTGGAGTCACTCGAGTGTCAACAAATCACCGAAATCACTGTCGCATTCTTGGCCCCACTTTTGTGTGTATTTGTGTTGACATTTCCATGGAGAGAAAGGAGGATGGAACAAACACTGAGTACACAGGGGAGGGCAAAACAATGTACCGCAACGATTTTTCGCGACGTACGTAGTTGTTGCTGTATATATTTAATTAAATTCTAGGAGAGAACGAAAACGGCGGATCCGAGATCATGAAATGAATTGAAACGAATGAGAGGGAGAGAGCGAGCAGCCGTTCACACGCGATTCTCTCACTCTCCGTTCGCTGGACGACGACGACTGTCGCAGTTTGTTCAATTCAAATAACAAACAAAAACATACACAGATACACGCGCACACACACTCCCGCGCACACTGATTTCACTCTATTATTTGGAGAATTTCATGGCGGAAAACACAGATATCTTTTGCGAATTGTTGTTCATTCGTTGTTGATTTTTTTCCTTTTTTTAACTGCACCTGCGCCGGCGCAGCAGCTGCTATTCGCTGGACTATTCGATTGGTAGATGCTGCAGAGCGGCCTATCGATATCGCAGCTTAGAGATCGATAGGTCAGCTAATAATTCTAGGCTTATCGGAATTCAAAAGACATACTTAACTTATGCTACAAGTTTTAGGTTATACTTACATTTACAAGGACTCGTTTTCTTGCGCAGCGTCTGCATTTTGCTCAGAAAAAGCTGATTGGCATTCGTGTAGTAATTCCTTTGGCCTCGAATAATGTTGCGTATAATGATTGTGCTTTTATGGCTAAGTTTCTTTATCTTCTATTTTATATATGGGACAACCGCTATAACGGTTTCTATCTTTATGATTCGTTGTGTTTTCCCTTTTTACTGTCTTTGTGCTTCTTTGTTTACACTTGTCCTGCTGTTTGCCCGTCCCTCTCGCACCCTCTTTGGAGCCTGGCTATCGGTGTGTGTGTTGTTGTTATTATGCCACTCGGTCGATTGTACACACCGGTCTCACTCGCACACACATGCGCCGATTATCGATTTTTCAATGGTGGCATCTGTGTGCGTGTTTATATTTCCTCTTTGCCTACTTTAAGGCGTCTCGAGGGGTGGGACAGAGATGCAATTACTACTACGCCTTTCATCATGCAGCGGTAAATTATCAGCTTTCTCTCCTTTAAAATATGTTTATTCGATGTTTTTACGTTACGTTCTACTGGCGAAACTTTCTCAATTATTTGCTTTCTTTGTCGTCGCGAAAGGAGAGCACAAAGAATCTAGTGACACACTCGCGGTTGGTTTTTGCAGAGCGAAAAAATCCAATTCGACTGTTTCGCCTGCTATTTACACACTTATTTATGCTCCACCCGTGATCTGCGCTTTTGTGGCCATTGAATTTGGCCGATTTTCGTGGGTTTTTCGGTCAATTTAAGTCAAGTTAGTCATACGCCCTGAGGCTGCAGGACACACACAAAAAATTCGCCAAGGATACGAGGGATACGAGGGTGGTGGGTGGTAAAACAGTGGGGGCACCCTGTGCCGCAGCCGGTATTGCTATTATCGGTGCTATCGATTACAGGTGACGGGGGCTTTTGCTCATATTTGCGTTGCGCCACTGAAATCGATAAGATTATTTTTTCGAACTAGTTTCGATGTTGGGGATAACACATATTTAAATACAGTTTTTAATGAAGTTCCCATTGTATTCTTAACCCTGTTTGACGTAAGAGAGCATAACGTAAGGGACCGAAATTGGTCACACCTAAATATCGATATCGTGATAGTAGCTAAAACATCGATATACCTTTGGTGTTTTCACATCTCTGCCGCGTTGGTCACTCTAATGCGGTCACTCTTAACGAACGGAATTAAACAAATCGCGGACTGTTGCCGAAGCGGATTTCCTGGAATCTTTGCTTTTGAAACCGATAAATGGACTTTATTGCTATTAAATAAGAGTTAAAAGTGTTTGTTTTGAAGTGACCAAAATTGTAAATACAACTTGCGGATTTGTCGCGTTAATTTAATGACGCGCTTCCAACAAAACCAAGATTAAACAGCAATTAAATTTAATAATTCGACAAAATACAGGTCGCAAGGCTTGAAATCGGGAATTAAACACCTGCGCCCACTGCGACGCCAACGCCACTCTCCCTGCTCTTTATTTTCGGTGCGCGCGTCGCTTTCTTACCCGCAGCGCAGCAGCGCAGTCGCAGCAGCTGAAACATATTAACGAAAACACACGGTGAACAGTGTAAATTGAACAACGGGGCGCTGCGTTTTATATAACAAGACGAAATCGAAACAACAAAACCGAGCAAACCAGTTATTAGCTGTTTTGAGTGATAGTGCTAAATAAATTCTCGGCTTCCAAACAACACACACAAATATACATTTTCAAAATACAAAAAATACACAAAATAGTAGCAAAATGCAAAATTGATCGCACATAGCACCATAATCTTCGTGTTGAGAGTGGAATAGTGTCCCCGTAAAATTGGCCAAAATAGTTAAGCAACAATAAGCATCCTGTGTAAATAAAAGTGCTATACATACACACAGGCTTACAATAAAAACGTAAGCAGCGGTAAAAACGAGAAGTAGGCGAAGAGAAGCAGCAGCAGCAGCAGCAAAAACAGCAACAAGATGAACAAGACCTGTGCGCGTTGTCAGAAGGTGGTTTATCCCATCGAGGAGCTCAAGTGCCTGGACAAAGTGAGTAGTTGTGGTCTATTTTACCCAATTTTAATTCCCATTCAAATTCTACGTTTTGCGTTTGTTTTTTTTTTTTTGTGGCTCCTTTTTTCGGCTCGCTTCGTGCACTTGTTGCGGGCGCCAGAGCGGGACGGCTAGCTAGCACATGGCATGGCCGTGGGCATGTTCTGCCTCTCCCGCTCTCACTCTCCTATTTGCCCATTCTCCCGTCCTCTCCCCCCATTGATCATGCGTGCCTTTTTGCTCCGCTTCTCTGTTTATTATCCTATGCTTAATAACCGCAAAAGTTGTTTGGCTGCCTTTCCTTTCGCTTCGCGGAATTCAAATATTTACTGGAAAATAACGGCACAGCTTCGCGCTTGTTTGTGTGGGTGTAAAATAGTGCACAGGGAAAAACAAACATTGTTTTATGACATCGATAAATAAAGATCGATTTGGATCGAATATGTTTAGGAGCTTCTAACTGATCTACAGATTTTTGCCCTTCGCTTTAGGTTTAATGTTACAAAATACGAATTCGTTGTCATTATATAACTTGTTCATTGTCGGATCATTTTTTTTCTGTGTATTAGTGCGCGGGTGGCAACAACAACTAAAAACAACTATTTTCATATTTTTTTCGCCAACTCAGGAAATTTCTACAATTGCTTTTAATTTACGTTTGCCGCCGCTGCTTCCGCTGAAAGAATTTTCGTACTCTCTCTAATTATCTACCTCTCCCTCACTCTCTCGCCCTCTTTTGGCGGCGCCTGTTGCAGCCCAGCTTTTGCGATCATTTTGTGTCTTTCTTGGCACTGCTTCGTTGTTGTTGTTTTATTGCAGCTGCAGTTGTTGTTGTTGTCTTTCGCAAAAGCAACAAAAGCAAATCCGTTGACCGACCTTGAGCGCATATTTTCGAGACTTGAGACCAGTTTTTTTATTTTATGCGTTCTCCCACACACACATGTACATGTGTAAGCTTAAAATCGGATACAGCAATGTTCGCAAAAAGAGGAAATTGCAATTATTATAAATTTACATAAAATGTTACATTTTGTGAATTTTGCGTAGACTGAAATTTGATAATTATTTTGTTTATTTATTTATTTCTGTTCTCTTATAAGAATACAAAACTTGCTTTTAAAAATAACTCTTTACTTTACTAACACACTTTACGTTTTTTTTTTATCAAGTTGACAGGAAACCACAGAAAATATTAGCATAAATTCACAATTAAGACTTAAATGCTAAAACCCTAATGACTTGCTATCAGAAAACCCGTACATTTTGTGCATATATTAAATATACGAAATGTTGTATGGAATTTAATTGTGCTTAAAATACAGCTAATTAAACTACACTTTATGGGAATATTTGT
The DNA here is from genome assembly GCA_018874675.1 of Drosophila baimaii. Lineage (NCBI taxonomy): Eukaryota > Metazoa > Arthropoda > Insecta > Diptera > Drosophilidae > Drosophila > Drosophila baimaii. Next base: position 24,016 of record JAEIIU010047104.1, read on the forward strand.
TTTATTCCGTATTTGTTTTACCTCTCTGCAGGGTAAAATGTACTACGAAATTATTAGTTATAGGAAGATTTTTATTAATATCAATTCGGGTTTCTGTCAATTTCATTATAGGGTACCTTTAGACTGAAAACATGTGCTCCTACAGCTTGAGTAGACTCTCAATTCCTTAAATTCGCTAATTAGTGTGACAGTTTTCCAGCTAATTGGCTGAGCACAGCTGTGAGAGCAGCTTACATGACAGTTGAAGCTCTCGTTTCTTCTTCTTTGAAGGTGCCCGTGAGCTTATTGGTTTACGCCTAATTCCAGTTTATTTTTTATTGAACATTTGTTTGTCTCTATGTCGGTCGCAGACGTCAGACTGCGAATGCGACTGGCGATGGGGATGGGGGACCCTTCTTTAGTTTCCTGTCCTTGGCTTGGCAACAATTTGTGTTTATGTTTCAGTTCCGATGAAATTTTGGGTGCTGATAAGGCTGCTCTCGAGACGGAAAGGCAAACATTTACACTGCTGTCGCAGCTAGAGTCGGTTTCTCATTTCGAACCGAATTGAATCCATCAACGAATTCCGATTGGCAATCGGACTCTCTCGAGTATCAGCGTTGAAACGTGTCAATCTCAAGCCCCCAAACCCCCTTCCTCGTCTGGCTCCCGTCTAAACATCCTAATTATAGATGATTCTCTTGTCTTTGCCGGGCTTCTTCTTCCTCGTCTTCACTCCAGCAGCAGTCAGCAGTTTCTAATTATAGACAATGGAGTAATGCAAACTATTTTAAAGTCACAACAACACGAGAGACGCACCCGAAGTCGGTTATAAAACATTTATTCTCGTCTTTGTGTCCATGTCGGTGTGTGCTTTTCGCCTAATGGAAATGCTGAGACTTGTAAACATGAGCATGCAAACGGGGAATGGGTGGAATGGGGGAAATGGGGGCTTTGAGACGTATAAGTTTACCTTTACATTAAATTGCATTAGTTTTCCTTTGTAGTTTTGGTGTGTTTAACTTGCGCCAGCCAGCCAGCATTTTGCTCTGTTAGGGTGTGTCATGTGTGTCTTGTCTGTGTGCGATTGCAAAATAATTTAAATGCATGCACACACACACATTTCACAACTTTTTCAAAAGTTGAGCAATAGAATGCTGTGAGATCAGAGCAGAGAGGCTTGACAAAATAAATATGATTGCAGCGCTGAGAGGAGAGGGGTTCAATCATTTTGTAATTGTGGGATTTTTAAGGCATATTGTTCACTGTGAAACCTGATGTTAAGATGAGTTTTGTATAATTTTATATAACATGTATTTTGTATTAAAAGGTTCAGTAAGATATATTAATGGAAATACAATCTAAAACTGTCAAAATTGATAAGTAACATTATGTATTTTCTATATTATTATTGTTTGAAGTTGTACCTAGTTTTAGTTGGCTTTGTTTTGCTTTTTACCATCCGCGAACTTGCATTTTATGACTCTCCACAAAATAAAAAGCGTCGACTAATAAAAGCCTATGAGATCAGAGCCTGAATTTAAACTATTGTTTTCCGACATTCAATTCCAGTTTGCGCTTGCTTACGCCATGATTTGTGGGATTTTAGGCCATGGAAATTGAACAATTGTGATTACCTCATTTCGGATAAATGCCAGGGAAATGTGATAGGTTTTTCTGGTATTTTTCCTGGGTCACCCCAGTAGAAACATTGCGAATTGCAGTAGGATTTGGCTTTGTCTGCTATCTACGCTGCACGTGACACATCCTTCTTGATATAGAAATCGATACTCGTGACGGCAATAAACAGCCATTTTATACCAATTATCTCTTATTTCCTTCTTCCCCACATAGATACAAACTCACACATAGATGTGGCACGCGAGAAATGTCTTTTTGAATGCATGCCGTTAAAGTTTTGCGGCGCATCGCTGCCGGCAGCGACGGCGCTTCGTTAATCGATTTTTGATACCACCGAATAAAAATTAAAAAACACAAAAAAATAAAAGCCAAACCGAAATGGAGAAGTCAACTTGACTGGCTTCCGCTTGCAGCCTATAAATGTGGCCATGCCTATATCCTCCTCTGTGCCTGTCTGTCGCCTCTGTTACCAATTTCATTTATCTCTGAGCTTTATATTTTCCTTCCTGCCGCTCTGGATGTAATGAAAGGGTATGTGGGAATCAGGGAAGTTGTCCAGAATTTTACTTGGGATTTTTAACAGTACCATATTTCCATTTTCACATTTTAGATCCTTAAGATAACTTGGAAGTTATTTAGTTTAGCTATGTTCCTAAGCATTAGTTTCAAATATTCTATAACTTCTATATTTATCTAAAATTTATAACGATATGGATAATGGTATAAGTACTGAAATTGATTTCAATATCTACTCAAGTTTAAACTTTAAATGGTTTGAACAACTGAAAGTAAAGAATGGGTATCCTTTAGTTGAAAATGCAATTTACATTGCCAATAGTCATTGTTGCATTTGCGCTTTATTTTGCCCGAAATATGTGAGTTTAACTTTTGCTTTGCGCTTTGTTTGGTTTTGGCATGACTTTTCGAGCTCTTCTGGCCCTGTTTTTTACATTTTTTATCCAGAGCCACAGCCACGACGAACGATTATTTCATGCTCGCAAGGAAAGTAAATGACCTCTTTGTTGTCATGTTGTCATGGGAAGTCGTCGGGGGGATCGAGCAGCTCTCTATAGCCAAAGCTTTAGCTATAGGAACGTGCCAGTTTTTGGCCAGCCTTTTCTGGCCAATTTCGTAGAGCACGAGAGTCGGAGGAGCAGCGCAGAGTGGAGAGTAGAGCGTAGATGGCACACAAAGAGGCAGCGAAGCATCAAAAATAAAAGCGTCGCCGTCCGTTTGACTTCGTTTGCCACTTAACNCCCCAACCCCCCTGCTTGCTCCTTGGCTTCTCCGCTCCGTCGCTCCTGTCATGGCACACATTTGCACTTCTCTGACCCCTCAAGAGAGACCCCTCTTAACCGCTGCCCTGCATCCGCCAATAGGCCATCACTTCTCACTGGGCCATGTTTTAATTTTTGCATCCTTTTCGAGTGACAAATGACTACAGCAACAAACTTCAAAGCGGCCAGAGAGAGGGAGGCTGACAAGGAGTATCGGGAAAAGCGAGGGACTGAAAATCTAGGTAGCTTTTAATGCTAAACTGATGCACAGAAAAAATAGAAATACTTATTAGGTTAACAAAAATGTTATAGGAAAAGATCTCATATATTCATATATAATTAAATATTCTTTATTTTTTTTTAGTAGTCCCAAGGTGTTGATTGAACTCCAACTCCTTGATTTATGATTTAATTATTTTTATACCCTTGCAGAGGGTATTATAGTTTTGCCATGATGTTTGCAACGCAGTGAAGGAG
>JAEIIU010047112.1:0-18669 GCA_018874675.1 Drosophila baimaii
TTAACTATATTAGTTCAAAAGTTATTAATTTTGCAACGTGTTTCGAGCAAATGAGCCACTGTGCGCCGCTCTTCGTTATTTTCTCGAGCACTTTTCCGACATTTTAAACATTTTCTTTTGCCGCTGGCACTTTGCCTTTGTCAGAATTTTCCTTGCGCTGTGTATCCATGTCGTTTGTGTAATTTTTATGATTGTCAAGGATTAGATATAAATGTTTTATGATGTTGGCCCCGCTACTGGTACCACAGGCACCGAGAAATTGTGTTTTAATATGATTTTATGGCTCTGTGGTAATTCGGAATATATTCCCCACTTGATTGGCTCCGTTGTGCCGTGCCCGAAATACCAAATTGATCCGAACAGATCCTGCGTGCACCCTTTTCTCCAAAATGGGATTTGGATTTGGGCTCCTCTCTTGAAGGTTTTCCGGGAAAACGGCAGGCAAGGTCCAGTTGTCTGATGTTCTTAACGCCCCCGAGAACCGCTGTCAGTCAGCTACCAACTGCCAAACGCGAGAAAAAGCAGGCTCAAACGAGTTGATGTCGATCCATCATAATTTCGGGGGTCGCGTGGATTTACAAGCGTTCAAATTATCGGGCCATCGTTTTGGAAAGAAAATTAGGAAAATATGAACATAACGAGAAACTTCTACTATATAGTGGGTTCTGGGAACCGCAGCGATCGAGTGGCCAGAAATTAATTACACTTAGGCGCTCCCCCAGAGAGAGAGAGCTAGAACTCTTCGGTAAGAGTGCCAAAAACCAAGAAAATGGGTTTCGAAAACGCACACTCTACAAGCGCCAACTCATCATCATTAAAGTCAATTTTTTCCGTCTTCTGTTGTCTTGTTTTGTTGCTACTCAACAATTTTCCATCCATCGAATTGGACAAAGGGAAATTTGCCACGTTTTTCATTGTTTTCCCAGCCAGAAAAATAAAAAACGGGGGAAACAAAAGTGAAAATGCTGTTTTTTTTTCGCCTGAACTCGGGGATTGGGAATTGGACGGGGAAATAGGTGAAATTGCATCACGCTGTGCTGCTCGGTTTCTGGGGAATTGTTTGCAGGCTGGAAAATTGTTGATTTTGACACCTTTCGGGCTGCTGCTGCATTGTGCGCTCTTCATTTCCATCTAATAAATGCATCTGGGCCTTTGTCTTAGTCTGTTGCATTTTTTATGGTTCTTCTCTTTTCCTGACGAACCGCAACGGGGGTTCCACTTGACCATAGCTGGGCCCGCTGCCTCAGGATGTCTTTATTCGCTCATTAGCAGCCCGATTGTGCCGGCTGCTGGGAGCAGGTCCTTCGCAGGTCCTCCTGCGGCGAGGGTGGGCGTGTGAAATTACCAAAAATAAAAGGTAAATTGCGTTTTTTCGCCAACTTAATTGTGATTAGTGTGTGGGTCCTGGAAGGTGTTCTTGTGATGAATCCCTTGCTTATACATTCAAGTTGTTGTGATCTCACCATAAGTGGTAATAGATGGCTTTGTTCGTGGTAAAAACATACCAGATTAGACGAAGGTTCCTGGTAAAAACGTTTCCTTGTGAGAATTCCATATTTTTAATTTGGGAATAGTTTTTCCTGACTTTCGCATAATCGATACTAACGAAAATTAAAGTCAAAAGTTAGCCCTACACACGTTTCCCCCATTAAACCGCAGAACAAAACGCCGACAACTCAGCTAAAAATAAATACAACAAAATAAAAGGCAAATCGGTGAACTTTCCACAGCATTTCGCCTTGTAATCAAAATTCATTAGTCAACATAATTACGCTTTAATGGACTCGAAAGTTGTTTATGCCGCGACGCGGCGCATCGCTTCGCGTCGAATCGAAATTTCGTTGTGTAAATATGCGTGGCTTAATTAGCGACCATAAAAAACTGATAGATTGTAATCTGACATACGAACTCTTGTGGTTGTTGTTGCGATTTCTAGGCCATAAATCACCAAAATCCGGCGACGGTGCTGATAACAGAGAGTGTAAAAATAACACTTTGTGGAAATAGTATGTGTTCACTGTCACACTCGATAGGGAAGTACGTACGTACCATCGTAGCACGTCCCGGCCTGTGATGGACCTGCTCTGATTTCGATTCGGAATTGCGATCCGCACACTACATAAATTATGCAAACTTTGTCGTGTGCCAAAAACACACAGTAGTAGTGTCCAGAAATTAGCATTTAAATCGTAGCGAAAATCGTAGCAACTCGATACGCATGCCATAAAGCTGTCCCGATCGGGGCTCACCAAATATGATTTATTGGAGCCGTAGTCTTGAACTGCATTCATGGTGTTGAATAGCTAATGGACAGCACAGTTTTAAGAAACTGTTTGACTAAGAAATATATATATTTAATAATTATTGAAAAATATTCCCCCGAAAAGATACTGCTGAAGGAATGCTTGGTTCACTTTAGATACCTTCTTGAACAAGTCACATTATTCACACCACGAGAGTAAATTTATAATTGTTTAACGAATAAAAAGCGGTATCAGGGCTGGAAAATCCCACAAACTCTGTTGAATCTAGCCACAAATCCCAGGAAATATTTGAAAAAGATATATCCCAGCAGCAAACACCTCTCCTTCTGCATATTGCAGCGTCAAAAATGTAGAAAGAGACATTTGGCCAGGTGTGGCATTCGATTTTCATTTAATGCTGGTTCCGGGCACAAAAACCCGACCGCAAAAACAAAAACTATGAATGGCAGTTTAAGCCAAATTACACAAAGGCCAAGAGCGAGCAACAACAACCACCCAACGGAAGCCATATGCAGAAAGTCGCAGCGCAAGAGAGAAAGAGAGCGAGGCCCGTGCTGGAGGACCCGCCCCGTCCAGATAATGTGGCCATTTCGCTCGCTCTCATATCCAGCAGCAGATAAAGTCCACACCGGGGGTGAGAGGAGGACAACCATAGGGGCTGCTTACTGCCAAGCAGACTCCGTCCCGTTCTGGCTGCCAAAACTGGTTTTGAGTGGCCTGGCTGGAGAGCAGCGGCGGAGGCATTCGTTCAGCACACACTTGTGGTGCTGCGGCGCTCTCAGAGTTTATTCAGCCAACGAACGTCGTCGAGAGCACACGTCTCCGTCTCCGTTTTCCGTTTTCCGTCAGCGATTACGTTTCCGTCTACGTCACGTCCCGTTCTCCGTGCACGCGTCGTCGAAAGCCAACTCAGTGTCAGTGTGAATCGGTAAACAAGCGCACCGATGCGGCGCCCAGTGTAAATGCTTTGAATATACTCAAAGTCGGAAAGCAAACCAGCAACCAAGTCAAGACTCCCCGAGGATTATCACTCCCGAACCGCGTTTAACCCCAGAAAGCCGCCAACATAGCCGAGCTAACCGCAGCCGTATTTATGACTAAGATGATTCCGCCGGTGCCCACAGCCGCTGCAGCCGTCATGATGCCCACGCCCAAGCAGAAGATCGGCTTCAGCATCGAGTCCATTGTGGGCGATGCCGGCAGTGCCACAGCCGCCGGCCACTCGCCGCCGCCGGACAACGGCCGTAGGAGCCAGAGTCCGCCGCCGGGCGAACGGAATGGTCCCGGCTCGCCGCCACAGACGCCGCCCTCAAACCTAACCCTGCTGCCCGGCTCTCCGCCGCTCCACCTGATGGCGCCACCTGCCCATGCGATGCCCTATCCCCACGGCCAACCGCATCCACATCCTCCCCATCCTCATCCGCATCTGTCGCCGGCCCAGCAGCACGTGCTCCACCAGCACCTTCTCCTGCAGCAGCACCAGCAGCAGTGCCCGCCTAAGAGCCACCAGGACATCCAGGAGTTGTTACAGCGCCTGCATCACCACAATGCGGCTCTCCAGACCCGACTCTCCCCGGAAGTAGAGCACCCCGTGTCCCTGAAAAGGGAGCGCTCGCCGGCGCCACCCGCCTTGGAGCAGTCCGAGAATCCTGCCCAGCGCATCCAGCCTCCACACACGCCACCCAAATCCGTCTCACCGCAGTCCTCGCAGCCCTCAACGTCACCCACTTTGCTGGTCAGCAGTCCACACGCCACTCCGCCTCAGCAGCAGCAGCAGCAGCAGCCGCCGAGCTATCCCAAGCCGGCGCTGATGCATCCCGGAACAGGAGGACCGATGATGATGCCGGGCATGCCTCCACAGGGACTCGTGAGACCCTTCCCTGTGGGCCCAGGAGGACCGCCGATGGGTGGACCGCCGCAGGGACAGCCGGGAATGCCGGACATCAAGGCCCTGCCACCGTACATCAACGCTCCACCAGAGCTGCCACCGCAACACAATCCGCACCTCATTGCTGCTGCTCAGTTCCAGATGGCCGCTGCCCTGCAGGCTGGTCATGTCCTGGGTCCTGCAGCTGCGGCTGCTGCTGCCGCCGGACTGCCGCCCCACGCCGCCCAGTTCATGCCCAATCCCGGCATGGCCCGGGATAGCTACCAACTATATCCCTGGCTCCTCAGCCGCCACGGAAGGATCTTCCCACACCGATTCCCAGGAAGTAAGTATCTGTAAAGAATGATCTTAGATAATCATGATGTAGAATCAATTACCTGAAGAACAGGGTGAACTTTTCCAAAGCCCAACTGGTGACTAACCAACGCCCCTCCTTCTTTGCTCTCCTTTAAGGTTTCCTGGTGCCGCCGTTTCGCAAGCCGAAGCGCATCCGCACAGCCTTCTCGCCGTCGCAGCTGCTGAAGCTGGAGCACGCCTTCGAAAGCAACCAGTATGTGGTGGGCGCGGAGAGGAAGGCCCTCGCCCAGTCCCTGAATCTGTCCGAGACGCAGGTGAAGGTATGGTTCCAGAACCGACGCACCAAGCACAAGCGCATGCAGCAGGAGGACGAGAAGGGAGGCGAGGGTGGCTCCCAGCGCACCATGCATGGCAGCGGCGACGAGGACGACGATGAGCTCATCGACATGGAGATGGACGACTGCCCCAGCGATGAGGAGCATGAGCTGGACGCCAGCCACTGAGGCGACCGGCTCTGTGCTCAGATCGCAGCTAGTTCCTTACCCAGGCAATGGGGTCCAGTTCCAGTTCCAGTCCCGAGAGCTCGGGCTCGCGCCGAGCTCCCGGAGAGTAACATAGTTTGTTTTGTTGTGATATATTCTTAGAGCTAACTGTACATAAGTAGCAGGCATCCGACGCGACGACGGGAAAGTATTAGAGATCCTCCCCTGTCCATCTCAAGACCCCTCTCAAGATCCGTGCCAAATCCTTGCGAAGACCAGAGGTTGAGTAGAGCTCCTCCTCCCAGCCCTCTTCGAAGCTTTCCTTCGAATAAATCTGAATAGAAAACAAAAATATTCTTAGGCTAGACACCAACTATAACTGTACAAATCTAATGGTTTAAGCGTGTAAATATTCATGACAAGCATTACTTTTAATTAGTGAATTTCTACAGCACAAGCCCCTATTGTAACAACAATAATTCCTGTAGATTTTGCGAGATCGAGCATTTATTTATGTTTAGGCGTAAGCACGAACCTCTCTCGAGTCGCTCCACCGCAGAGCTGGATATTATTTAAACCCGTTTAATATACATAGCCCTCTAGTTGCTAGTAACTACTTCCTAAGACAACATTGTAAGAGTAATACACAAAAATATTATCATATAAAATATAAAATATTCATTATGAAAAGATAGATATCTGTTGTTTCGACTTTGGGGGCGTTTTTGGTGACCTCTTTTAATAACTATATAAGAGGGGAGTTATTTTTTTTGGCTTCAACCCATAACATCTTCTGCAAATAAGCACAAGGTGTAAAACCTTCCTTACATATCTTAAATTTAAACATCCTTGAACATAAATTACAATTTTACAGACCTTTATTGGGCCGCCTGCTCCTCCTCCTCGTATCCAGTTTTTAATTGAGTTCGTCCCACTGTGTGACAGAGTTAAAAATTATGCGCCGTCAATTAATTAGCGTGTGACATTTAACATTGTTGTTGCTGTTTGCTGTCCACTCGGATCGGTGACAGGTGAAGAGCGAGGGAGAGGGAGGCAAAGGCAGAGACAGAGACAGAGATAGATGAAGGAGGCGACTATAAAATGCATTTAGCGATCGTTATTTCTTATATAGATTTCATAAGCATTTTAATTGCACAATTTAAAATGCAAATCGTGTTTTATTGTAGAATTTAATTGAGCGCAGCTCTCGCGTGAGATCAAAGGGGCGGGGGTGTCAGGGNGGAGCGGGGGCTCTTACAAGGAGCCAAAACAAAAACTGGTTACCGAGAACTGTCGTTCGATGCCGCTCGAGGTGTGCTAATGATTTAAGGGCCAAATTTATGATTATTGGGCCACAAATTCATGCGACAATTGCGAACTGGTGGCGGTGGAGCTATCGCTATCGCTCTGCCGGATCGGCTGTCGAACGGAGTCCAATGAATATGCAATACGCAGCGGCAACCGACTAATTGCAATGGGCAATGCAGTGCAATCTAATGGAAACTGCGGCCGATCGAACGGCTGATATGGCTAATTAACGGACATAACGAGTCTAATTACTAGCTGTTAACAGCACTAAATCGTGGCTCTCTGTCAAAGGTTTCTCTATGAAAAAGGTGGCCAGAAGGTGGTTGTTCTCTTACACAGAAAACACACCAAACAGGCATTTTAAAAATCAAGATTAAGATCGTCTTGAACTTCCATATTTGCTTACAAAGCAGCACCATGATTTTATTTAAAATTAACGTCCCAAATTATTGCAAACTAGAATTCATATATAATATATAAATATTCATAAATATGCATATATATTATATAAAATTTGTATTTGAATATTTGTAATTTAATAAATACATAATTACAAATATTTTGCACCGTGTAGGCGCAATCACAGTGATTTGCAATTGCAAAAGGCATAAATCAGGGGAACTGCTGATTACATGTTTCACCCGAGAGATCAAAATCGGAACCCAAGCTGTGGGGTTACCTATGCTATATATGTGTACATATATCCAGGCTAATGGCGCGTCTTGTTTGCTTAGCAGCGCACGCACCTTGATGGAAGCCCCCAGATACTTGGCCATAATTAATAGTGGGGCTGCGCCACGCCCCCTTGCACAGACAGCCGAGAATCCGATTTGAAATCGGAATTGGAATTGGAATCGGGCTTATCTGCAGGCCGCTTTTCAATATCATCGCTCCCCACAACGCTCTGCCCGGCTCAGCCCTGTGTTTCTGTAGAAGAAAGGGAACAAAAACCAAAATCCAAAACGAAACGAAAACGAAACGAAATCCCTTGCTGATAATTCTCGGAAATTAAAACACAATTTGGTAAGTTGCGCTGCTGCTGATGATGTTATACACACATCTGTAGTATACACATGTTTGTACAACTTGTTTTGCCTCGTGGCTGGCTCGGATCTTTTTTATTTCGTTTTTGATTTCGTTTTTGATTTTGATTTTGACTCCGCAGAATGCCTCAAAAGGTTTGTTATGCGGCGCGCCCCAAAAAAAGAGATATAGAAATAATAATAATAACAACGCGCCGCCGCATTCACTTTATGGCCAGCACCACGCACAGTCTCATTGTTATTTATCCCATAAAGTTTATTAAGTAATCCAATTTGGTTAAATTAGCTGTGTCTCGTCTTGGGGTTATTGGCGGGCCTTAATTGAGTTTGCTTTTCACCTCGCCTCGCTCATTATCCGGGGTACCTCCGGAGTACCTGCTGGATTTATCCGATTGCTGATCGATCGCCGGCATAATGCAAATTGTCAAGCGAAGCCCAGAGGAGATAGAGGGCCTCGGTGATCCCTTAATGACTGCCTCGACGTCCTCGAGTCACAGGGACGTGCCATATCTCGGCGTTCTGTTTAATGCGTGTTGTTTCCAGGAAGATTAATACGGCGAAATTAAGGAAAATAAATAAATGTCAACGCTGTACAAGATCGTTATCGCATTTAACAATAATTACCCTGATATGGGATATGCTAACTAATCTGTTAAGCCGCTCCAACTCCAGCTACAGCTACAGCCCAGGATCGTCGGCCAGGCCTGAGCCAGGGCCGGACTGGGGCCGAGACTGGTTTCTGGACCCAGCGAATGTTTAGTGCTTTCTGTTGTCGCCCCGAAACATCATCGAAGGTGTCGCCGGCCCGCTTGTTGTGTTAAATTAAGTAATTAATTTTAAAGTCCATGTTCTGTCCATTTGTCTAACGAAAGACTTAGGCGACGAAGTCGGCGACGCCACGCTCGCTGATTCCACTTCCGTCAGCGTCTCTCCAGATCGAGATCGAGATCTTCAATTGCTTGTAATTTACTGGGGATTGTTCTCGATTTGAGCACTTCCTGCGGCTCAAACAGATTGGCATCGTTTTCCAGGCCCTCGAAACATTTGTTTGTCATAACAATAATAATAATTCGTAAGCGTAAGCGTTTTAATTGAATGATCCGGCGGCGGTGGCGGTGGGCGTCTCCTACTTTTTAACTCGAAAATAAACTTCAAATGCGCAATGTCATTGCCAACTGCTTGACTCGAACAGAATAAACATTCGAGTCGGTTTTAGGCCCTCAAGTGCTTAATTAAGAGAGCCTCAACAACGTCTCTGCTCTCTGCCCGGTCCGGGCTTTATTTATTTAACAATTTTCTGCGTCCATAGCCCAATATTTTGATGTTTTTTAATTGCCTCAATTATGCTTATGGCCCTTGGCTTGTTGTTGGCACTGGACAGTTGGTTGGCCTGTTAGATCTGGCGATCTGTGGCGCCAGACGCCGTCGCTTTCATATGCAAAGTGCTCCTCCGACCGATCAAATGTCGAATGCTTTAATTTGGTATACCAAAGAGAGACATTATGCTGCTGCTGCCCCTTCCCCCCGGCTCGTAAAAGCGTCAAATTTCTCAATTTCCAATTCTCGGCTGCCCGATTTCGTGGCCAGCTCCATGGGGCGTCCTAATTGTTGATATGCATCTCAGTTTTTCAGTCGCCCAGCCGCTCCATCCAGCGAGCCTCTTAATATTATTTGGTGAGTTTTATGTTTTATTTCGAATTAGTCACATAAATATGCACTCTTTATGACAACCTGATGTTTGTTGTTACTGTTTTGATGCTCGATGGGCTCAGCGCCCACGCTGCGTATGATTGTTGGGCATTTCATTGGCTGGGTACAGTGCTTCGAGGGTTGGGGAGAAAGGTTGGAATATTTTAAATTAAGGGCAACATTACAAAATTTACAAATATCAATTTCAACTGTTCCACTGTTTCCGAAGATAAGTAGACAGTGTTCATTGCTAAATGACTTTAATAGCCAACATGGCTACCAGCTAGAACTTGTGACTAAGTCAAAGGATTAATTTTTCAAGCACTTTACATATTTGTAAATTTGTTGGAGTATCTTTTGTGCCACTGCGCATCGCTAAGCGCTCCAAACGAATTTCATTCCAAGCTGCCCGCAGTGCAATGCATTATTCAAACGCTGGAAAAATTCCCGCCTTGGACATTTAGTTGGTTAAACAATCAATTAGTGATGACCGCAATGGAATCGACGATGCCGTTATTGAATTATACCAGAGGGCACCTACATATGTGTGTGTATAGGACCCCGTGCCCTGCCCCTCGACAGAATATATGTGCATATAAGTCCGCTCCTGGCTCGGACAGGGCAACAAATGCTCGGATTGCGTGCGAGCTTCGTTTCGGGCTTGGTCAAGGTAATTATGGGTTTGCCATTTGGTTCTACATACTGTGTGGCTCTCTCCGTAGTTTTGTCGGGCAGTGTAGTCTCCGGAGAGCAGCTCGGTGGTCCGGGCCAATGAGGCGTCATCTAATATATTGCAATTACAAGCGGCAATTAGTCAATTTGCCCGACTCGAACACGAAACGCTTTTCGCTTTCCGTATAATTAAAAGCCAATTAGAATATTTATTATGAAAATTGGCCAACAAATGTGCATAATTGAAGCGATGTGAATTCGTTTAAATTACAGGCCGCTCCAACGATTTTCCCGTAGTTGTTGGGGCTGCCATGGGATACTCCCCCCACCATGCCTATTTCCCCAGTTAGTGGTTTTCTATAATTGAATCAGGTACTTCCTGCGAACTAATTACGACCACAGGCAGCTTATTACAGGTTTAGTTCGGCTTAGTTTGGATCTGTGTTCTATGCCTAGTAGATTAATTAATTATTTTTAGGTCAACAAGTACATTAGATGGACTTCGCAGATACCTACAATGTTTCTTTTAAAGTGGGTTTAATGCTCTGAATAACTTTTATTGGCTTTTTTCTTGTGGAATGATTCAACAAGATATTAATAAAAATATCACAATAATAAATTTACAGTTTGGCAGTTATTTAGTATAAAGGTTTTAGGACATTTATTTTTATTGCAATACATTTTTCTGTAACGAATTCTTGAATTAAATTTGAAATAGTTTTCTATTCCTAATATGTAAATAAGTTTCTCCCTGCCGCTGCATCCCTTTAGAAAACGAATAAACACAGCTTTTATCTCAATTATTTGTGTCCACAACCTTAGTCGTTTTCTGATTTCCGCTGCTAATAGTATCCAACCTGTGCTTAAGAGACTTTTATTTATAAACAGTCGATTCGTCACGCAGCTGGCTACTGGCAGCCACAAACACCCTCACCCACACCCACACCCGAGATCGGACTCGAAATCGAACGCGCTGCCATCTATTCACACTTGGTTGGGGTCAGGTCGGGGCCTGTCGAAGAATGCCCAAATATTAATGAATTAGCATTTGTCACACACCCGCAAACAGACGATGAAAATATTGAGAAATTATGCAGCCCAGTCAGTCGAACAATTAAATATAAATTTGTGGTATTCACGCCCAAAGCCGGGGAGGGAAAGAAGGGACAGAAGTATCAGAAACAAAACAAATGAGTGCGCGTCCCTGATGTCGATTATGTTGATCATCGATGTCGATGTTGATGACGCGATTTTGATGTCCAATGGCATTCCTCGTACCCAGACCTGGTGGAAATTCAAATTCGTTGGAAAATATTACCGTAGATTATCGGAGGAGGGAGGGAGGGAGTGAGAGTGAGCAGCACACCCAAAGCGACTCCTCGGCATATAATTTTGACAGCGATTTCGAAATAAAATTAAGAAATTCATTGAAATCGGAGTTAAGGCGGGCAACGGCAAGTGCATTTCAATTAGAAGCCCAGCCGCTGGGCTCTATTACCTTTTCTAATTAATCAGACAGCAGAGGGGCGCGAGGAGTGCTTCTTTATTTTGACATTTTCCACGGATATTAGATTAACATCGTTTTAAAATCAAATTAAAACATTAGGCAGGCCCACCCCTGGAGGGAAGAGGATCGAGATCGAGGGTCCTTGACTGGCTTCTCTATTTATCGCCGTTACGGCAACTGCTGTTTTTGTTTTGCCTGGCGTAATTTAGATAACAGGTAACAGAGGTCCTTATTGACAAGTGGCATTTTCCGGGAAGCGAGGGAAACCTCAAGCGATCGATCGCCCTGAACCGAGCATTTCAACAGGGGATGAGGGCTGAGGGATCGGAGCCAAACCCGAGTCCAACTGGTCAGCCAAGTGTTGGCCGATCCTTTTTTCGTTTTGTTTCTGGGCAACCTAAAACAGTTGTCAAGCCACTCTCTTGTCGCGATGTCAATGGAGAGATAATGCCCGGCGATTTAACCTGCTGTGCGTGGGCGTAAGTGTAGATGCATCTCGACTTCTTTTAGTGTGTTTGCTCTTTTTAATTGGAAATTAAACAAATGTCCCGGGGTCGAGACCCATTGTTGTACGGCCCCTGGCTTGCGTGATTTTCTCCGGGACGGGGACGTGGACGGAGACGGGGGCAGCAGCACTTGAGCCATGCAATTGTTGTGGTTCTGAGACCGATTGTTCGGTTGATTTCTTTACGAGTGAAAACCGTTAGCCCAGAGGGATAGATAGAGCCTTTGTTGTGGGCCAGCTATTTCTATTTGTCCTTTTTATGGTGGGAACAATGTTGAAAATGAGGCAAGAGAATCAGGCTAATTACCAAGAAATTTCCGAGGTAATGATGCTGAATAGATAGCAATATTTATTTGCTAAAAAATGAACCTAATAGTACTTAGTTTTTTGGAGCCGGAAAAGCCATAAAAACTGAGCTGTAAAAGAGAAGAATATTATATATATTTTATTATATATACGAAATATTTAATACGAAAGTAGCGTATATATGTATAGCAGATAAAATCAAATAAATAATACAAAAAAAAAATTAATATTTATCGCATGTAAAATACCTCTATAAATTGTCATATAAAATATCCAAGTTAAAAAGTCACTATTATTTTCGTTTCTTAAGAATTTTAAGCCCAATAACAGCTATAAAAAAAAACACCAAGTTCACAAATATTCTCGCATGTATGTGTGTATGTATAGAATATATCCCTTTGCTGCATAATCGGCCCATAAACATTTCATATTCGCTTTGTTGCTTAGTGCAAGCAGCCAGTTCGTTGCCTAAGTCTTTTGTTTAGGACCTCTTCCACTGGACCTTAGAGGAGATTCACATAAACACAGTGGCCTGGCAAAACACAGCCCGAGGCTTCCGTTTTGGAAACGTTAGTAGGAATCGGCGGAATAATAAGCCCCCGTCCCCGCCCCCGCTGCGAGGAGGGATTGCCGGACTAAACGAAGCTTTGCAGGCACATCGCACAAATTTGGAACAATGCCGGAGAAGGGAACCTCAAATGACACTGGAATTTTGGAAGAAAATCTAATCATCTGCCGGCACGCCCACCGAACTCCGAAGCGATCTCTCTCTGCTTTGGCCCGAGGCCGGGCTGGAAAACAAGCAAACGTATTAATTAAAAGTGCGCAACGCCTCCCATTTTGCCATGTATGTATGTGGTTCCCCGGTTCCCTCCCGTGCCCAGCCTCATTGTGACAGCAGGGAAGGGACTGCCTTGGAAGAACCCTTTACCATCGGTCTCCCGCTGGCCGGAGATGCAATGGTCAGAAGTTCGGCGTAAAATCATGATTACTGCCATTATGGGCTTATTAAATATGAATTGTGAGGCCCGCTGGCCAGTCCTGAGCCCGGGTCCTAGTCCGAGTCCTCTGACTTGTGACAAAAGGCACAAGTCAATGCCGTGTGCGAAATGCGAATGCAAATGCGAGGGGCGTGGCGGAGACCGATCCCAAGGAGTCGAGGATTAAATGCGCTGACATTCATTCAGGCCGGGTTCGGGTCCTGGCCTGATCTCTAACAGGATTTTACAAAGTTAAGCCACAAGTGCCGGCCAGCTCACCTCTAATCCAGGCAAGGAGAGAGCAGCGAGGGGGAACGACTAAAGGAGAGCCGGGAAAATCCGAGTGACTCTCTCGGCTCAGGTAAATCGCCGGGCAGCAATTTTCAAAATAAATAAACATAATTTTGACCGCAGAGAAAAATAATGTGAGCCAATTATGCCCTCTCGAGTCTCGACTCTCCGACTGACATTCGAAACGCTTGTCAACGGTTAAATTTAAACAAAATATTTATTTTGTTTATGCGCCCGAAACACGGAGTTTTTCATTGGAAACCGGCGACTGCTTTCCCCCGGAAAATGCCTTATCGGCCAGATCGGCCCGTGCTTATGCTGGCTGGCCTCGGACGTTTTATGGCCAATTTACCAACTAAATAAAAGTAAAACGTAACAAAATCTCTTGGGCCGAGAGATGCGCCATTAATTTCAAATATATTACCGCAAGTAATTTGATATTTTCACTCGTGCCCCGTCAACTACACAAAAACTTGGTTGTAATAAAATTAATTTAAATTCTTCTCCCCACCAACACACGCACGGCCGGGAGATCGGAGTTTGGATCTCGGCGGGAATGAGTAAGCGCCTCCATCTTCAGTTCGGGGTCCCAATACGCAGCCCCGGCCGGAGCGAGGGCCACAAATATCTGTCGTTTATTTAAATTTAGCTATCAAAAATGTTTACGATCCACATAACTGACTAAATCACCATAAACACCCTGTTCCGTGTTTGGAGCTGGCTCCAAGTCCAGCTCCATCGCCCGCCGCTCTCTCACCTATCACCTTTCCCCTTCGGCCAGCCACCTGCCACATGCGGCGCTTGCATAGACACACACTCTTTGGGCATCGGCACGCTCATGATCACGATCATGGTCACTCTCCCAACCCTACCCTAGGTGGTAAGTTGTGGCAACAAGTGTCTGGCTGCCACACCACCACCAGCCTCTTCCTGGCATCCATGCTCCATCCTTGGCAGTTTAGCGTGTTGAATGCGCTCATTTATGTGAAATATGATACGCGCAATAATATGCAAAAAAAAAAGAAAATTAAAGAGGGAAAAAGGAAGAGAAAACATTTTAATCAATTAATTATCCAAACGAGCCAAAGTCACAAGGTGTTCGTGTCCGTGTCCGTGTGGTGCATGTAAATAATTTTAAAAGTTGCTTATGTGAAATGTGGCACTTAAATAACGCAGCGGGTGCGATTTGGCATGGTCACTTTAAGGAGGCTGGGCCAGGGGACGCAGGGAAGGATGACCAGTTCGAGGTGGAAGAATCAAAACAAGAAACAAAGAAGAATGTAAGACCCAAACTGTAGCCCAATATCCATAAATAAGAAAGAAGGAGAAGAAGCTCTTAATACAAGTAAAAACATATTAGCATTATCTTCTATTGTCAAAAATTTAACATAATTTTTGAATTAACGATACAAAAAATTGTTTTTTCAATCTAGAAATCCAGATATTTTATTTTTTTTAGTGTATTCCATACATTGTCGTGCTCAAGTAAACTTCTAAGCGCCTGAAATATTTTTCTTTTATTTTCGGTTACCAATTTTTTGATAAATGCCATTCAATTAGACGCCCTTGTCGAAAGAACGCTAATCGCATTTTATTGATTTTAAAACGCTTGCCAATCTCCATTCCGCGCAGATTACCCCAAATTCCTGAACCCTTTTTATGGCTGTCGTCTCTGATTCTTCAGGTTTCTCTACCTATTCCACACGGTCTTCTCGTGCTGCTCTTCTTAATTTATTAATGGACCCCTCGAGCTTAGGTTTTTCGGACTTCGCAACTGCCTTTGTCTCGACGGCGATGCCTAATTAAGTTTTAACAAAATCTTATAATTTTCGCTGTGCATAATATTAGCCCGATGAAGGGGCCTTTTGATTGCTTTCATAAAATGTATTATTTATTTACTTTTAATTGGCTTCATTTGATGATTTTAATGATGCGCAAATATCGTCAGGCAGCGGCAGCAATTTTTATTCACGCTAATAACATTCAGATGGGAACGGGTTTTCGAGAGAGCGCGGGGAGCTAATGATATCACACCCAAAAATCAGGGGCTCCTCCTCGGGAGATGGCGACGGAGATGGAAAGTGAAACTCGCCTGGCCTGGCGTTGCACTCGACAGGCCTTGGAGCCAGGGAGAACGCAACAGGAGATCGGAGAGGCCTCCTAGAACCCCCTGCGGCGATGAGGTGATGCCTCAATCGCCGGACTCTGACGGTCTTTACAATCTCATCGGAAATCACTTAGATCCCAATAAATAAGCCTCCTCGCACACACATGACTCTGCGGAGGAGAAAGAGTATTTCTCACCCGCCGCCAGACGGCATTAATTACGCCTTACTTAAATTCTAATACCTTGCGACTACAGAAATTAAGCTGTCGTGCTGGAGCCGCGGAGGAGGAATCTCGAGGCATCCCAACCAGTTGGTCACAGCGGGCTCCCTAGGAGAGCCGGGGGGATCCGAGCACAACAAAAAATGCCAATTCATCGGCTGTCTGTCTCCCCAGACGCCAACGCAACGGCACTCGCACTCGCACTCGCATTGGGTCTGGTATTAACGGGCATTACAATAAATATGAAATTAATATTAATTTCAATTAATGTCAAATATTAATGTCCACAAAAGCGTCGAACATCATTTGTTGGCTGTCATTCGTTGTTGGGTTTTTTTGGAGTTCGTTGTTCAGTGTTCGGTGTGGGTCCCTTTATTATTATTATTTGCTGGCGATTTGATTAGCTCGATAGTGTCACAAGAGCGGCATGATTTATGGGCTCGGACCGCGGCCGAATGTGGTGAATCAGTCGCCGTGCTGAATGAATTTTTAATTTCGTTTTAAATCGTTTCCAATGCGCCTTTTGGCCGGGCTTTATTCCATCCCATCTCGGATCAGATAAGTGGGCACTCATTAGGCCCTATAACGGTGCGGTTTCTTGCGACTTTCCCACCGGCCTTTTGTCTGTTTGCAAATTAGCAACTAGCCAGCCAGCCAGCCCGGTCGATCTTGGCCAGCTCTCTTAGCTCTCGAGAAGATCGATTGCTTAATTAAGCCGCGATTTGACAATGTCAAGTGTCCGGCCGCAGCAAGGGGGCTATCTCTCAGAGCACACACGCGGAGAAATATGTGTTTTCTACTCTATAAATTCTACTATTTAATATTTTAGGTGGATAATAGATTTCTAAATGCCAAAACTAAATATTTCTCAACAAAAGTAAGTAACTTAGATTTTTTGGCAATAATATTGTGGAATAATTCATTATACTGAAATTTTTATGAAGTATTTTAAGGAGATCAAATCATATTTGTATAATACTTTTAGAAATCAGACATATTCGATATCAAAATCTGAATACACTTTTATCGAGTATTTAGGCCTGCAGATTGAACAATGACTTCTTTTAAATATTTCCAATTTAGCACGCTTATAAAAGCCATTAAAAAAGTTAACAAAGAGACCCTCTTTTGTTAGGGACTTTTTTCCCTGTGCAAACTCAGCAGCCAATCCCCTGAATCCCCTCGAAATCCGAATTCCAATTCCCCCCGCCACCGTCCCGACAAATGCAAATGAGGCGTTGGCGTTATCGATCGCAACATGTGTAGAAACGTATTTTGTATTTTGTATTTTGTTTTTATTACTGTCGATAAGTCGTTATAAATTGGGTTAGAGGTGCGTTCCGATCACAATGTGTCTTATCCGCAGGTCTATCTCTTTTGCACTGCTCTGTCTGTCCCGGCATACTTAATACGCTCTAAAGGTTGCTTAAATGATTGTCATGAGATTTGCATAATTTGGAGGGGTTTGTGTGGCTTTGGCTTTGGTCTTGGCTATATATATATGGCCAAATCAAGATATATACCCGCAGTGTGTGTTGGAACATTTTAGAAACATGCGTCAACATAATTTTAACACCGCTCAACTTAGCATAATCGATCCTATCGCTTCGATTTATATTACGCTGCGTGTAATTTATGTTTTGGCCGGACTTGGGCTTGGGCCATTAGAGGAGCTGCTAGGCCCTATCGCTCTCGGCTCTCCGTTCTGGGGTTCGATTTAGAAGGAAGTCATAAACCCTCCTCACCTGGGGCCCTTCTTCACTCCGGCGCTGCTCCCGTGCCTGCTTGGTATGTCGGGCATGTGGCTGTATTTAAACAGAATCTCGTGCGTACGTGATGTGCCGAGCTCCTAAATGAAAACGACGTTATTATCGCGTTATTGAAGGCAGTGGTGTAGTGACCGTGGAGGATCTTTAATTAGAGAGGCGTAAGAGTAGTCTAAAATAATGGGCAATATGAAATTTAAATAGTTTCTATCATATATATTTATAAGTAAGTATAAGTTACATTTCAATAGAATTTTCACTTCTAAGTATATACCAACATTTTCTCTAGTTCTTGAATCCCCTTTTCGCCGCCCTTGCAGCTATCTTCCAAGGAAAATATCGTTCCTTACAACTTGTAATTGGTTTCATTCACACTTTCCTCTCTTTGCTGATCTTCGTTGTTGTCTTTACACGGAAATGTCGATTACAATCAATGCTCTCAGTCTATCTCTTCCTCCCTAACTCTCCCAATATATAAATACATACATATATATATCTGGGTTGTCTGACCGACTCTTAATGAACTTGTTGTGTGTTGACATTCCTAACCCCTTTGAATTCATTCATGTGCGGACACTGCAGCATCCCTCTGATTGATATTGATAGGAAGCATCCTGTTTCCTCGGGATCACTGATCAGTGAGCACTGCTGCTCTGTGCTCGGGATATTAATGAGGCCTCTCGAAGAGAGAGAGAGCAATTAGCAGGGCGGATGCCCGTAGTCAAAGTGACAATTGGGATTCCGCTGGAGGCACCCACATCTATCCCTCACTCCCTCAGTGTTGTTGTTTTTTCTGACAGACAGAAGAAGATCTTTCAAGCTGAAAGCGCGAATTAGTGTTGATTAAATTATGTTAATTTTCGCCCCCCAGCCCGCCACTCTTCTCCTTCACTGGCATTGTGCTTATGGGATTGAGGTTTTTGTGTGCGTTTTGTTATTTTTAACTCGCCAACTGTCAGATTTAATTTGTAAGACACTAAAAATGTTTTGCTCTTGCAGCCTCCAAGCGGACAAGAGATCACACATTTATATATGGCTGAAAGTGTGGTACATGCCCTACCCTAAGGGGGATATTAAATATCTCTGGAGATCAAGCTCCCTACGTTCAATGAGCACAATTTCAATAAGCAGTAATATTATTCTACCAATAACATGTGACAGTGCAATAATTTAACATATAAGTATTTCACTTTAATTCAGAATTTGCAGAATCATTACCATGAAGAAAACTCCTAAGAGAGCATTCCGACTTCGATCCCTCCCCAGAAAATATTCGGTTTTTATACCCTTGCAGAGGGTATTATAGTTTTGCCATGATGTTTGCAACGCAGTGAAGGAGTCAT
>JAEIIU010047114.1:0-24791 GCA_018874675.1 Drosophila baimaii
TCGTTGAAAATTGACTGAGATATTACGGTCGCCAGCTCGAAAAATGTAGTTTTTCAGGAAACGCGTTTAAGATTATAGGTTCTGTGGTATTATCTCGGGCAATATCTATTCCTTCCAAGCTTTTGACTTGATATATATTTTCCTTACAACGTTTCAAAATTTCTACTTAATTTATCCTAAGATTATCAGAGTTTTTAAGAAATATCTAATATTTCTAAATCTGCCTTTTTAGCACTCTTTCTCCCTGAAAACCCAGACGACCCTGGGCCACCTATTGAGTAGCCCTGGAAGGACGGTTCATGGCTGCCCGCACATCGCACATCGTAACCAATGTATCTGTATCTCCTGCTATTCGCGTCTCTCTTTCGCAATGCAAAAACACCCTTTTTGTGAAAATTGCAAAATTATTTCAATTCTGAACGGGGCCAGAGAGTGGAGAGGGATGGAGTGGAGTGTGTGTGGACGGGAGTGGAGTGAACTGAACTGGACTGGAGTTGAGTTGAGGAGGCGAAGAGCCGCCACTAAGTCGCGTTGCAGTCGAGGAACTTTGCATCAAAATTGATTTACGACCATTTCGGTATTTTTTATGCCTTTTTAAAGGGGCGGAACAGTAAGCTGAAGCAGAAAGTGAGGGAGATGCACTGGAAAAAAATATATGCATACATACTACTATATATAAATACGACACCCATTTTAACAATAACAAAAAAGACTACATGAAACGTAAATCAACACTTTTATAAAGCTGGAATATAGACCTATTTATGCATGAATTTCTTTTATTTTTCCTGTTTTTTCCAGTGCATCTAGAGTCATAACTTGGTACGGAACATTTCATTTGCACATCCAGAAAACATTTGACAATTTTCAGCAGCACTCTCTCCACTCACTTGCCTTCATATCGCTCGCCATGTGCGCTGGTGTTCCGCTTCCCCGAGAAGGACCCCAAGGAGTACGAGTATCGGGTAAGGGGCCTCAGATTTATGCCCCGAAATGTTAATTATCCGTAACCGATCCCCGGCCGCAGCAGCAACTCACGCACGCAAACTGTTGATAAGACTCGCGGCTCAGATATATAGGGTATCGGTATCTTTATTGGAATTTCCCGTTCACCGTTGACAAAAACCAAAGGCGTTACTGCCCCCAGATATATACATACATATATACACCAACTTCACACACAGATTGTCAAGAGGGAGCTGAGCTGAGCTGAGCCGAGCTGAAACATCATTAAATTTGTTTCGGGGAGGTTGCATACAAATTGTACCAACTCATCATGCCCGAAACTCAATTAAAGGGTCCCAGAGTGAAAAGATATTTACACAAATGCCATGTTCGGAGTGTGTCTGCCGCTGGAGGCTGTGAAGTGATCCATAATGAGACTGTGACAGATCACTGGATAACCGGAATCTAATTTTTCCCGCCAGCTTAATTAAATTAATTTTTGAAAATGAAAATGAAAGTGAATTTCCCATGAAGTGAACAGGGAGGGCATCATTATCATCACTTAAACTTATAGGATTATGTTATCATTAAGACAAAAAATATATAACTCTTTGAAGAAGGGTTATAATGGTGGAAAAATCTTAATAGAAACATCATCATAAAACTTAATTTGTGAAGGAGAACTATTATGAAATTTGATAGATCATTAATTTATGTTATTATCTTGCTGAAAATAAATAATATCTACCAAGGAGGGTGGTTCTCTTGTTAGAAAAGGGTTCCTTGTGGTAAAATCTAATTTAAGAAACATAAAAAACATTTACATTTACTAATTAAGGGTTCTTTAAAATTAAATTGATATGTCGTAATAAAAACTAGCATATATTTATTTAAAACAAATAAATTAGATAAGGAAAGGTTGTCTAGTTGAAGTTACTGGTTTCAGGGGAGTTTTCCTACAACACAAGAGGCTGTGCAAGTCCTTCCACTGAAATATTTTTGCATTCATAATTAACAAGTGCAGGGCAAAATGGGGCTGGAACAGGGTGGCAATAATGAAAATCGCGACTGTATATATATTGTTTTCCTTGCGGAATGGAAAATGCGGCAAGCGGGCGTGTTATTCAGACACAACAACAGATAATTATGAGGAAAAGAGCAGCGGAAAAGCGACGGCGACAGAGACGACAGAGACGGGAGTTGTCAGCCAAACGGCAGACTTTACAAATTAATCCAAAATCCAAAAAGGCAACAACAAATTCAACGTGTGCTCCGCGCTTGGTGTTGTTGTTGTTTTTATTATATGTTTTTGTTGCTATTTTTACACAGCCTCTGAAATTGTGACATTCCCCCAACTTTGTCCCACCTACCTCTCTCCCCACTGTCTTGAATATTTCTGGATGCTGTGGAAAATGGAAAATGGGAAGAAATAGGGGGGTGTCTGAATCTTGTAGACTGTTTCGCTTCTCGAATTAAAAAATTATTAATTTAAAATTTGTTTTGATAAAAATACAATTTTAAATCATTAATAAAATCAATATTGTAACATTTATTTAAATAATTGTTTAAGAATTACGAATTTCTTTGTTATTAAAGCGGCCTCTTTCAAATATGTGACTTTTGCCCACTATCTGCCTTTTCATCTACGTTTTTCTCCTATTTTCCTATTTTTCCCTCCCGAGAGAGGGTGGGGCTCTCGCCATCCCCTTCTGTCTGTCTCTGTTTATGTTTACTGCTGAGTGACGTCGTTGTGGCAGATTTCGCGGCGGCAATAGGAAAATTAAACAAAAATAAATGGCAGCAAAATGTTTGCAACATGCCACTGCCACGCAACAATAACAACAATCAGCATGAAGAGAGGCCCAAGAGCAACAACAACAACAACAACAACAACAACAACAACAACCATGGGTGGCACACAATGAGAAGTGACCATAAAATTGGTTCGAAAATTGTAAAATTCTGGTGAAGTACAAATAGAAATTGTCAAAACTAAACGAAAGTCCAAGAACTTCAAAAGGAAGAGGACATTAACAAAAATTTATGACATACAATTTTATATTTATTTTCAAGAAAATGCTTTTTAGCCAGAAAATAAATATGTATGTACATTTGTATATGTATTTCCGGCATATAATTGAGTTGCCTGCAAGTTCCTTTCAAGTTTTACAATATGCTCAGTAAAAAGTTTCCCCAATTCTATAGTTTATCTATATTTATTATTAAGGACTTTATTGGGATTATTTATTTCTTGAACTAAGCTTGGCTATAGTTTTTAGGGAATGATTTTTGAGAAGTTTAGACCTCACGTTCACCTTAAATTCAACTGAAGCGTACTTAGTATCCTTTGAGTCCTTAAATTATATAAGTTATATCTATGCCAAACAAAAATGAAAGGAAATAGCATTTTTTATTACAAATATCTTAGCTTCAAATAAAAAAATATTTATTAAATAACAATAATTTCACTCCCTATAGATCCCAGGACCTTTAATTAATGACATTAGCACAGTGAACCCTACTACCACTTTCGTTGCGAGTTCAACGGAAGTGCAGTGAACCCACGGCTACCATCTATTGTCGGAACTTTATTTGCGTTATCAGTTGGCAGCAGCTGCCGCGCCTCCTTTCGCCTCCTGATTCGATTGTTTCTTTTGCCCCCCTTGTGTGCCTATGTGGCCCACTGTGCGAAGTAGAGAAAGCGGGTGGACGGCCGATGATGGGGGTGGGGTGAATAACGGGCGCGAATGTCATTTGCCTGCTGCGCTTTGTTTACATGGCGGCAGAATGCTTGGTCTGCTGCCGCTGCCGCCGCACCGATCCCGTTGCATTTGTCGCTTCCGTTTGATTTGGCAGCTTTATGATACGAGGTATGGGCCCCCAAAGGATTTATCACGCCCCAAAAACAAAGGAAGGGCTCCCCTACGCCACCCTCCACCGCCTCTACTTTGTCTCCGCGTCTTCTTCGCATGCGAAAACGAAACAGGGGCGGGTTGGGCAGGGGGAATACGAAGGGGGAGTGGGTTTTGATATTCTTGTGTACTTGAAAAGGTAAAATAATTAATTTAACGCTATAATATAGTATTATATTTAATTAAGAATACATACATATATAATCTTCATTTAATCGTTTCTAATTTGTATTGGTATACCCTGTTATTGTTTAGTTTATTAATTTTTAAAAGCATTAGAGTTACAATTATCCCAAAAAAATATTTGCTTTGGGGCTGCATACCACCCATCACCCCCTTGTGACGCCACTGTCGCCAGCAACACCAACTGTTGGACGGGCAGAGACTTCACTGTCGCAGTCGCAGTCGCCGTCGCAGTCGCCGTGGCCATCCCACTCGCTCAGTACTCATTTCGTTTTAATTGCGTCAAATTGTTGAGTTCTCTGCGACGCACTCTCTCTCCATTTCAAATCCCCCTTTCGCCCCCACCCCTGTCCCTTTACTGTTGCTTTGTTTACACTCGATGGCCGCAATGTGGCGAAAAATAAACACACACACACACGCACACACGGAGAAAACTCTTACGCACATGGCACGAAAAGGGAAAAGAAAAACATAGGAAAGTGAAAAGTGAGGGGCAAAAATGTTCGATTGCCCAAAAACGAATTGGAAGTGCAGCTGCCAGGGGGGGGCGGGGTGGCAGAAAGGGGAAGTGCCGCGACAATGGCATCTTAGCGATTTCTCGCTTCTTGCTCTGAGTCTTCTTTCTGCTCTCTTCCTCTCTTAAGCAGGAATACACTGAGAGAATCCATACGACTTTTTAAGGAATAAACATATTGAATATTTAAAAGAAAATACAATTTATTTACACTTTAATTTAACACCTATTATTTTTATTTTAAAGTAGGTCTTACAAAATATATATTGTAAATATTGCCAAAAATAATAAAAGAAATGATTGCCGGAACATATTTTAGATTGTATTATTTGTGCTATACTGAAAATAAATATTCTAGGTGTAGGCAAAGAAAAATGCATTGAATGTTTACCGATTTTAGCCATAAGACGTCTCACTGTCTGCACCGCACTGCACTGAGTTTATTATATGTAATCTCCCTTCCCAATATTCCAATAGCCGCGTCGATATACCCCTTTTATCACCATCTCACACATCACCCAATTCCTTAGAGTGCAAAGGGAGAAAAGAGGCCGGGAATTATGAAAATCCCTGGATGAGCGAACCTACTCATGACTTTTATTGTTCCTGCATGGCATAAATGCATATGTATGTATATATATGTAAATTCCCCCGGGAATGTGAGGGAGATGGGAAAATCGTCTGTCTCCAGGGAGCGAAATAAACCCATCAACAACAATGAAGTGTCGCCAGCAATATAGGAATTGCAGCTATACAGTAGCCGTAGCCTTACACCAAGAAAAATCTCAAGTAATCATTATCATCAGCTTAATATATATACTTAATATTCAGAGGTCCCATTATATTACATTGAAAGATATGTAAATTATGAAAAATAAACACTTTGCTTCAAGACTTTACATTTTTCTATGAACCCTAACCTTCTTTTCAAAAAAAAGAACAACAATATTAACTGATATCATATTTAAATATTATATCTAAATACCTGTGATCAAATTGAAACTGAAAATATACAAGACCTTGGTTTCAATTCAAAATTAATATATAAGTGATATTTTTTTCGATTTTAGGAACTACATAATGTTTAAAAAAGACTTATTTAAGGTTCCTTTTTTTAGTATCAGTCATAAAATTTTTAGAAAAAAAAGCAGGAGACACGCCCTCTCAACACTCCCCTCTTTCCGCAATAAATGGTTAAATCAAAATTGCTTTCAAATCAGTTGTAAATTCCAAACACTTCAATTTACTGGCCATAAAAATCGAGGAACAAGACTCAAACAAATTCATTCTGGACTGAAAGTGCACCAGCAACAAAGGCAATACACAAATAGATAGTACCCCTGGTGCCCCCCCCCCCCCTACCCTAACTCCTAGCCATACCCGACCCATATTTTCCATTTCCATTTGGTGTTTTAGTGGGCTCTCCAAACATTTGTTCGATGTTCAATCAATCATGCTCCCAATGCAACTCGTAAAAAATGTACAATGTGCAACCAAAGGAATCCATAAAAAATCTGAAAAAAGAACAAAAAGCAGAGACACACACACGGGATGATAGTGTTTTCAGGAACATACATGGTCCGAATTATCCACTTTGCATTCCCAGTTTTGGATACGACGACGACATATCGTTATGATCATCAAAATTCCATAAATTTAATAGCCCCATAAGTTTGCTACATTTTCCATGTCACATTTAGATGTCCGAGACGTGATCTTCTTTCGATTTTCAGCACTTTTCAATCGGTCGAAAGTGAAATTCATTTTGGACCTTAATTGCATTTTTAGGTGGGATGAAAATGTTTCTTGTAAGTTGTATCTTTTAATGGCAATCTGTTAAATCGAAAACATGGCCATATTTCTGGAATTTAAGATCTGCAGTTTTAAATCCTTTTTTTATTTATTTTATTTATTTATTATTATTAATATCCCGATTCTACAGGGAATATTTTATATCTTATATATGTATATATCTTATATATGTATATATCTTATATATGTTTATATCTTATATGTTGTGTTTTGGGATCATTTTGGAATAATGTAACTTTCTTAATAAAAAGTTTTCATTATATACATGATTTATATACACTTCCCATTATAATGTAATATATTTCCTCAAAACAAAACGAATGACCTGCCAATATAGATCACATTTCCATCGCCTGTCATCGCTCACAATGGTATATCTATTGATCCATTACATTTTCCCCCAACTACATTTTTCGAGCTGTTTTCAACTCTTTTTTACGATTTCATATGTTTTGTCGTTGATTTTATGGCCTTTTAATGTGCGCCACTAAGCCCGAGGGAAGGGGATACCCGAAATGAGGGTTTATTTTCCCTATTTTTTTGGGGGGGGGAGGGAGTTGTCATCTGTTGGGTCTGATTTTGGATTCAGAGTTGGATCCGGGCGTTGACATTGAACACCTTTCGATGTTCTCAGGCTTTGTTTGCTTACGGAGAGTTGACTCTGAGTGAGCAGTCAAATCAATCAGTTGTTGTTGTTGTCGCTGTCATTGCTGTGTAAACAAGTGACATCTGGTCATCCCCCGGGTGCCATGGAGATCGCAGCACCCACCCCGCCCCCCTTTGTAGGCACGGCTGCGGATGAGTGCACGCCTCTGTTTGCCTTTCGATATGCAATGCCAACAATTGCAGATGCATCTATATACGTATCCCATATCCCATACAGCAATGATCAAAGCAATAGAAAAGATATCAGATACTTGTACTCAGATACTCAATGTCCTCTAAAGGGGGTTACAAAGGTTACAAAGCCCTGGAAAACCTAATCTCCTGCTCACTCGTAAAGTATTAAATTCACCATTTAAATGGAAAGATTCTAATATCTTGACTGCAACTGTGCCGTGTCTATGCGTTTGAGGGGCATCAATGGGCGATTGTGTGGCTGGCCCAGTGAGGCAACAGGCACCAGGCCACCAGCCACCAGCCACCACTCACCAGGCCACCAGCCACCAGGCCACCAGCCACCACTCACCAGCAGCCGCCAGCAGCAGCATTCTGGCCAGGCACTTGGCCTTATCTAGCAGCTACAATCTGCGGCATTCCGCGCAAGAAAATTAAGCAACTTAGGAAGGCAGGCAGGCAGTGGCAACAACAATGCGGCGCATCAGAAATATTTAATTAAATGCTTAATTACGCCTGCCATGCCATAAATTCATCAAATGCAATTTAAGCCCGCGCACACGAACAGATGCAGATACTTTTGTATCTCCTTTGGGGTTCTGTTCTCCTCGGATGGTTCTCCATTCACTAAAAGTTCAACTTCGACTGCAGTTGCAATTGGAGTTGGGCCATAATTTAACCCCTCTTTTTTCCACTTCCCTCTTAACTGACATAAATCCCAGCCGCCTTTTTAGTAGAGCCTGTCCTGGCGGCGTTTTTAGATCATTAATCCGCACAAGATCGGCGGAATAGCAAGGCATCTTTTGGATTCGCGGAACCAATCTCAAAAGCCTGGGGAGAAGGCAACCTTATATGGCCATAGCGGAGTCTATCTATATCTCTGCTTTCGATAGGTCAAAGGTAAAACAGAAGCAGCATATATTATAGAATTTTGTATTTGTTTCTAGATATTTTCCATATGCCTTCGGGGGCTTTGGTTTGGAATCAGGAGCCATCATTTTGAGATTGTGCAATCCATTCAATTACGTCTCAATTGATGGCAAATGCATCTCATCATCTGCTTATCCGATCAGCTCCAATTAGCTATGATATATCGGTGGCACAGATCCCCCTCCCCAACGAGATCTGTTGAACTCCCCTGATTTGGCAATACAATTCGATGCCCGGGTAATCCATCACAGTGCCCGCTGATCTCATTGAACCGATCGCTGGGAAATCAAGGGTCAGGTCACAGCAGCTCCATTGCCTCGCTGGGGGGGCGAGGCTGAAGGGGAAAATTGACGACAAATTGCAGGGAATTCGAGCGGTTGGTAAATGAAAATGAAACGCGAGCAATTACTTTCAATTGAAAATGTCAAACATTGTCTTGGCAGCGCGAGCGCAAGCACTGAGCGAAAAAAGTAGAGGTAAAGTTAGAAAAAGGTATCAAAAATGTAAAAATCATTAGCGAATTATTATTTCCAGTTCTTAAAGCAAAAAGGTGATTTAAATTTCCTTAGAAAGTAGTAGTTATTAGCTTTTTTTTAATAATAACAATTTTTACAACTCCCCAACTGATTTGATTTAATCACTTAAATTTTCAACACTATTATTTACAACTTTTTAAGGTTCTCGGAGCCTGTTTAAAATATTGATTTATTCACTTGTTTTTGAAAGAAAATTTTAATATATAGTTTTGATAAAAAGTCATATATCTTTTCTTTTTACTAAAGTAAAATAAATAAACTTATTTAGGAAATATTTTCCAAGAAAAAGTATGTATAATTTAAGGGAACAAGACAGGTTTTTCTTGCAGTGCTTGCCAGCTGATATCCGCGGATACAGAGGATACAAATACACCGTCGGATATTTGTATACATTTCTATATCTAAATTCGAGCACTTGAGGGCCGTACGCAAGCACCTTGGGCGGAAATGCGATAACCCTGAGCGGGGGCGGAAAGCGGAAAAGCGGAAAATGGGAGCGCACATGTTGGGCGCCTCTGGGATGGGGGGAAAATATGGTGGGCAGGGGGAGCAGGCGGAAAAGCTCTTACCGGATAACATGGGCGCCAAGGCAATGCCGCTGCTGTCCGTCTGCGGATGCTGCTGTGAATGGTGATGTTGTCCGTTGAAGGATCCGTTGTTGTGTGAATCCTGTTGTTGCTGTTGTTGTTGTTGCTGCTGTTGCTGTTGTTGCTGGTCCTGCTTGAGGGCCGCCGATTTTCCAGGCACACAGCCCGAAATGGGCTTCTTCGATTTCCACAGTTTCATTTTGAGTGTTTTTGAAATTTCTCTCCTTTTTATTTATATCCAAAAAGGATCTTTTTTCAACGTTCATACATGGCAAAATTGTTGCTTAGCCGCTGACATTTTCACAGAGAAAAACAGCGAAAAAAATACAAAAAAAAAAACGTAGAAGAACGAACCAAATAAAAATAAAACAAAAACTGCACGGTTCGAAATTCGAAATTCGTTTTCCAATCGGAATTCAGCGACTGCGGCGTCGGCGGCGACTGCGATGCGACTGAACTGCGTCCGCAGAACACGGCCCGAAATTGCACAATGAGCGATCTTGCTGCCAGTTCACTCTCGCTCTCTCTCTGTGTGTCGCGCCGCCACTTTCCCACTCCCCCGCTCACCATGCCAACAGAGCGCACACTCTGCTCTCCAAGAATTTCTGGGCGCCGCACAGTGGGTTCCACAAGAATAGAACATTCGTGTTCTAATCCAACATTAAAATCAATTAGTTGGTTCAATACAGATAATTTTATTAAAAAAAAAAAACCAGGCTCGAGATTTAACGTATTATTCGTATAAGAATATTAAGGGTTACACCAACGTACACAGCCATAAAATATTGACATTATAATAAGAGTATATTAATTACAAATACAAATTTCATAAGTTAAAATATACCCCGGGATGGCCTCCCTACAGCCATGTTTCCCACAAGGACCTCCACGGCATGCAGCAGAACTCGACTAAATATAAACGAAAAATCCACGTAATATACATTTATATGAAGAATATCTAGTGAATGACGAACGGAAATATAAAAATTTTGATTTAGGAAATTTCAAATGTTTAGAAAATAAAAGTGAACCTTTGCAATGCGACCCACTGTGCATGGCTCTCTCTGCCATGGTGCGTGGTTGACTGCTGCTGACTCACACACTCGCGTGCGGAGAGAGTGCGGCGTAAGTGGAGCACTTTTTGGGGAGTTTGGCGGCTGGAGACTACAGAGAGAGAGAGAGAGAGAGAGAGAAAGAAAGAGAGCGTGGCTCGCATGAGAGTGGCCCATTGGGCGGCGGGGAGGAGGGAGCACTCAAATCAGTGGCCGCCACTCATCACCGTTATGATTATGAGCCTGCTGATGAGCTGCAGGCATGACAATCAGCTGCTGTTGCTGTTAGCTGCAAACGGCTAACGGTAACCGTAGGTTAGGTTTTGGGGTTTGGCCTCTGACCCCAAATGCCAAACGTATGCGACGACGGGTGTCGCGAAATTTGCTAATTAGTCACGAAAAGCGAAAAGCGACGGGCGGCTGCTCGAAATGGTCAACGGAAACAGGACAAACGGACGACGGACGGACGGATGGCCGGCTTGCAGCATGCAAGTCGCCAGCGGAACATCTGCTAATGACCAGACAACAGCTGTTAGGAGAGCAGCAGTTACAGTTGCAACATGCAACATCTCCAAAATGAATTCTTTTTTCTATGTTAGTCGTTCGTTTTTAACTAATAATTAAATAAATATTCACTTCGTAGCTCCGTATAAGTATTTATGAAAAATCAAATAAAAAATTGTAATTTTTAATTGGCAGTGCTGTTGTTTTTACCCAAGATCTGCGTTTGTTTACATTCCTTTCGATATGCGGCCGAAATGTTGCTATCCCCCATTCATCCATCCATCCAATTTTCGGAAAAGTAAATATTCTGGCGGATATTCAGAACAGATGCAACCATAATTTGACCCGAGGGCATCGACACGAATTAAGTCTCATGCCAATGGATTCCTTCTCACGATTTACGGGTCCTTTGAATCCTCCATAGCGGCAAGCACAAATGTGTGGCCACCTTTTGGGTTAAAGCTGCGGATTTACGTTAAATCCCTCCAGGCACAGAGTTCCTCTATAAAGTTTTATATATAGATTTTATTTATACGCGATTCCCTCGCTTCCGTGTTAAATGCTTTCTTCCTCATTTTCGGTGAAAATAGGGGGGGCTTAATGTCTTTAATGACCTCGACTAATGATCGAAGCTGATTGATTCGGCGGAATCGTCGAAGGCACTCTCCAAGTTTGTGTGTCTGCCCTATTTTTAGATTCCGCCTTCCCCATCGTCTCCTTACCATCCCCCCCCCCCCTCCTTCCAAGAGAAATAATTCAATTCCCAGCCCCAAGGTGTCACACTGACAGAGACTGAGAAAGAGAAAGACAAAATTGGGGAAAAACTAAACAAAATACAGGGGAAAATATCTGTTAAGAGCATTACGACAAGAGATTACTATTTTGTAGCATACATTCAGGCTGATCTGACATTGGGCCGCCAAGAACTACGTAAGGTACTTTTGAACTATCGTGATAAGAAAGTTACGTGTTTTTATTTCTAATATATGTATGTATATGTTCAAGTATGTACAAAAAGTTGAAGCATTCACAACATCGCTTTGTGACTCTCTTTAATTTCCACTAACTGTTCTTTAACAGAGTTTTGAGGGCTCTTAATCTCTCTTCCTCTCTTTCTATTTCTTGTACGTCATTTACAACTACAAGTATGTGCAAAAAGTATAAGCACTCAAAACATCGCTTTGCCACTCTCTTACATTCCTACTAACTGTTCTTTGACAGAGTTCGAAGGGCTCTCAATCTATCTTCCTCCCTTTCTATCACTTGCACATCCTTTACAGCTCAAATAACTATCTCTCACACTGTACCAGTCTATGCTTTGCCACTCGCTCTCATGCTCACTAACTGTTCTTTGCCCAAGTTACAGGGATCTCTCTTCCTCTCTCCTTTTACATCGCTTTCACATCATTTTACAGCTAACCGCTGTGGAATAAGCTTTCGATAAGTCAAATTGCCATGTGAATGGAACGTCCCGTGTTTATTGAAATGTTCTCGTCCGGATTTTGTGCCCTGTTATTCAGTGTCCTCGTGTGCCGCAGCATATCCCAAGTTCGGGGCAAACTTTCCGCCGAAGAAGTGCCGGGAAACCCGAGTGGCGTTCAAGTGCTGCCCAGTTCCTGCCGGAATGCGTTAAATGGCAGCAGCATCTCCGGCCCGGAGATCCGTTTGCCCTTCGTCGACATGGTGGTGCGCCACGAGATGCCGATATTTGTGCTACGGGAACCGGAGGCGGATCTGCTGCTCCTGCTGCATGGACCGGAGATTCACCAGTTCCACGTGGCCACCGGAGAACGGCGTCTGGTGCCGCTGGGTGGCTTGGCGGGACGGGTGAGAGACCACCCACCGCTTGGCGCTGAGATTGTGTCGTGGCGACAGTTCCTTCTTCTGGCCATCGTCCTGGAGGACTCACTGGAGGTATACCAACTGCCCAGGGAATTGCTCCTGTCCGAAGATCCCGCCAGTCACCTGAACTTTGAGCCCCTGCAGGAGTTCTCGCTGCCCGGCGGCTTCCTGCAGCTCCATCTGCTCAAGCCCAGTGCGGAGAGGGTGCTCCTGCTGGTGACCTCCAATCACACAAGGACGCACAGCAAATGCAGGTACGGTATGTCCCATCGTTAAAAGGACGAACTCCTGATTATTATTATCCACAGAACCTTCGAATGGCTGGACACTTACTTTAATCCCCTCGAGGAGATCACTCTGCCGGCCATCCGCGTCCTTCAGGTTGTGGGACGCCAGCCGTTATATATTATATTTGGCCGATCCCTGCGAGGCTCCCAGTCCCGGGTGAGTGTGATCTATCATTATCCCCTTTTTTAGTGCCATTTGAAGTTTCTTAATTTTCCTTCCCTAATCTCTTCCAGCTTGTACTCACCATTTACGAGCTAGACAGGCTCACGCTGCGCCTGCAACATCGCCAGGCCTTGACTGTCCAGGCCCAGACTGTTCACGCCTTTAGATTTCGCAGCCGGAACCGTCTCATCGCCTGCAGTTCATCCGCTGCCGATCCCTGCTTATTCTTCCGCATGATCGATGGCCAGTTCGTGGTCAATAGGAAGAATGCCCGTCGTGACCTTAGCTTCCGCCGGATGACGGCCACCAAGGGTGGTCAGCTCTTGGTCGGAGCTCGGGCCAACGGAGAGGTAGTTGTCTTTGGATCGTCCCGCCTGGATTGCTACTCTGGATTTGCCATGGCCGGCGCACCAGAGCCCAGTGGACTGCTCAGCCACAAAAACTCAAGGAACGAAAGCTTTCTGCTGCTGGCCTATGGCCAATCCCCCAGTGCCGTACTCCGAACTGTGCAGCTGGGAAATGTGGAGCTTGAGGAGTCCACCAATCAAGTGGGCGCCACACCAGATGAAGGTTAGAATTGGAGGGAAAAGTTCGTCAAAGGATTTTAAGTCATTTTCTCATTTTTCCAGATCTCACTGTTGTCCAGCTGCATCGCCATGAGTTCGAGGAGTCCATTAATGGCCTGCGTGGCCTGCTCCTGCGCCGTCGATCCTCCCTGGAAGCCCTGCGCAACCTGGTCCACAGCCTTCGGCAGCAATCTGGTTTTCAACTGAAGAAGGAACTCCATCTCCGTGAAGGGGGACGCATCGAGCGGCTCCACCTAGAGGGCGAACACCTGCGCACTCCCACACAGCTGAAGCAGCGTCTGGAGCAGTTGCGCCAGAGATATGGAAGATCGGAGCAGGATATGGAGCAGCCAAGGAGAACGATCCGCTCCTTTGGGGCGGAAAACGACAATGAAGCCATGGAAATCCTTAAGGTAAAGCGACTCCGGGTGGGAAATCTCATATACGGAGGAGTGCTTATGCCAGGTACGATCTCTCATCTCTCTACGATGATACTTCCACCTCTTAATCCAACTATTGTATTCCATAATAGGACACATCCTGGACACAACCTCGAGTCCAACGCCTCTGCTGACCATCAGAGACAATCGTGTGCTGACCAAGACTCTGCGCACGGAGCACCTGCTGACACCGCGGGATTACCACAACTCTAGTGACTCTGAGACGCCTCCGCCAGAGGAGAACGAGCGTCCTGCTGGCGGCGAGTGTGTGGTGCGACGCCTCCAGGTGAAGCTGATCAATGGGGTGCCTTGGAACGAATTCCTTGACTCGCTCTTCCTGCGCAGCCGCGACTCCCGACTCGAGGGTCGCCTCGTTCTGCAGGCTAGGACGCGGGTGAACGCCATGCAGACAACCCTGCTCAATGGCCTGGTGGTGGACCAGCTGTTCAACCTGCGACGCGCCCAGGTGATCAGCTCCGACATCTTCATGTCCGCCTTCTTTGCACCGCGCCTCGAGGCCCAGCGTGTGAACGGGCTGGACTTTGCCCAGGACCTAGTCTTTCGCGGCGCCAGCAATGACACCTGGGTGAAAAGTAATCCTGGACATCCCCATATCGCCTTCACATTAAAACGTCTACCTTGTTATTCCAGCTCCTGTTCGCATCAACC
Source organism: Drosophila baimaii (assembly GCA_018874675.1). NCBI lineage: Eukaryota > Metazoa > Arthropoda > Insecta > Diptera > Drosophilidae > Drosophila > Drosophila baimaii. The sequence continues at coordinate 14,780 of JAEIIU010047114.1, forward strand.
AGATGAGTGTAGCCGGGGACCTGCAGGTGGCCAATCGAACGAAGCGGCAGCTGGACCCGGATGAGGAGCAGCGTCTGCAGCAGTACTACACGGGCAGGATCACCATCCGAGGCTCCCTGACAGTTAGGAGTGTGCTGCGGGACACGGAGCATTCCCTGCTGATGCTGGGCAATCAGTCGCTTGCCCGGAGCGATCTCCACTCCCAGTACTTGCTGAACCGAACGCCACAGGTGGGTACTCCCTGCTGGAGAAAGTAACCTCTCATCCACTCCTTGCTTTAATCCCGCAGAATATCTCCAACTTAACCTTTGGCTACGCCAAGGTCAGTGCACCTTCGCTTAGCACCAGCTTCCTGGGAGGACATCCTCTGCGGGATCATCTACTCAGCGGCGGTCAACCGAATAGCCAGACCCCGAACCGAACCCTGCACATCATCTTCATGAACGCCAGTGTCCAGGGCGATGTTCTGTGCCGGGACTACAGCTCCCGCTTGGCGGAACTCTCCAGGGAGGCAGTGCGTCAGGGGCAGGAGACCAACATTACGGGACACAAGCGCTTCCAGGCACCTCTCACCGTGCAAACCCTTCAGAGCCAGCAACTAAACGGAATGCCAGTGAACGAGCTAGTCCTCAGGTCGAATCCCGTCCAGACTTTCCAAGGAACCAAGCGCTTTGCCCGCTTGGTGGTGGCGGATGAGCTGCGTGTGCAGGACCACCTGAACGTGAGTCGCCTGAATGGGCTGCCCCTGCTGCAGCTGCTGGGCCACGATCTCAGGCTGCAGCGCTTGGAGCTGACGGACACCCCGCACCTGAAGATGCTGCACTTTCGTCGCCTCAACGGTCTGCCCTTCGACGACCTCCTGGCCAAGATCTCCGAGGGCGATGAGCACTCGCTGCTGCTCCTCCGCAAGCAGCTGCTCATCGAGGGCAACGTACGCTTTGAGAAGCCCCTCCAGCTGCAGAGCATCAATGGCATCCAATGGGACAAGTACCTAAGCCGACTGGTCAGGCCCGATGCCAATGCGGAAATGGGGGGCAGGAAGACCTTCCTTGCCGGAGTCCAACTAAGCGATGCCCTGCACACTCCGCACATCAACAACCTCGACCTGAGCTCCCTGCTGGACAACACCCTGCTCCGGATGACGCCACAGGAGATAGGTGGTGCCTACAGCTTTGGCCGGATGGTGGCCACCAATGTGGATGTACCTCGGGTGAATGGCGTGCCCAAGGCCGAGTTCATTGACACTCGCAAGGATGTGAAGCTAAAGGGGGATCTCTATGTGAAGCAGCTGGCCCTCCAGGGCAGCCTGAAGTGCCCATCGGTGGTGGGTGAGCCTGGACTTGGCCTGGACAATCTGGAGCAGCGGGTTGAGCAGGTGAAGCAACTTCCCTGGCGGAACTTGATAGTCACCGGCGATGCCCTGTGGCCTGCCAATGCCGAGGAGTCCCAGTCCCAGCAGTCCCAGCAGTCCCAGCTGGACTATCTGCGCCAGCATGCTGTTCGGCGGGAGGGCAACCAAAGCATCACAGGACATGTGCTCCTGCGAGCACCTCACCTCAAGAGGCTCCAAAGCAAGCAGTCCCTGCCCACAAATCTCAACCTCTCGGACGTGGCTGCGGACGCTCTCCTGCGCTGGACAGGCACCAACGAAAGCCAAGTGATATCGGCCAGCCACGAGCTGCTCGGACCCATAAGAGCCGGAACAGTGATCCTGGCGAAGGATGCGCACTTTGGGCAGTTGAATGGGATCGATATAGGACGACTGAATGCCTCCCTCTACCGCCTGTCCAGTGGCGAAGCCATTGCTGCGCATCTCCACTTCCTCCAAGCGCCGACGATTGGGAAACTCCAGCTGGAGAAGCCAGAGGTGAATGGAGCTCCGCTCGGAGACATCTTCCAGCAGGGCAAGGGTCAGACCTGGCCGAGGGTAAGGTTCAGGCAGCTGCACGTGGAGCAAGCCCTCAGCATGGGCTCCGTGAACGAGATGAGTCTGGAGTACTTCCTCCAGCACCGCATTCCCCTGAAGGGAGCCGCCCTCGAGGTGTTCGGCTCCCTGGACTTCGAGCAACTGCAGCTGGGCCAACCCCTGCTGCGTACCATCAACGGCATTCCGCTGGAGCAACTCGTCCTGAAGCACAGCCGCCAGGTGCAGAGCATCTCGGGGGCCAAGACCTTCCACGGAGGCGTACAGTTCACGGGACCCGGTCATGTGATGAACCTCAATGGTCGTGATCTCAGCGAGAGCTACAGGGGCAGCATCTTCCGGGACAAGGACTACAACATCGATAGCCTGGTGCTGGACCGAGCACTCTTTCCCGGCGGTCTCGTCCTGGCAGGCAGCCAGCCACCACAGGCTCCCAGTTCCAGGCCCACGCAGATGCGAACGATGGAAGCAGGCAGCAAGGAGAACGCTCTGGAGGAGTTGCAGGAACTGCTGACAGTCGGCAACCAGAGCTCCTCCTTGCCCAGGCGGCTGCTCTACCTGGATCACGATGCCGAGACCCTGGCATCCGAATGGGTGAAGCCACCGCTCAAGGGGCCAGCTGACTTCCAGGTGAGCCTGCCCCTGGGCCAAACGGCTCCCTGCCAGCGCCGCGAGCTGCGGGCCCAGCTCCAGCTCTCCGAGCGCCGGGTGCTGCTGGCCAATGCCTCCTCCAGCCAACCGACGGGGATTAGCTCCGGCGACATCAGGGTGAAGGTCCACAACCACTGCCATCGTCCGGCCAGGAGGCTGCGCAGCAGGATCAGCATCAGTTGTCGCAACGTGTCCCACACCCTGGGCATGCGTCAGCCGGTGGAGGCGATGCATCTGCTGGACGAGGACCTGGGGGGACAGGGATTGGCACTGCTGCTCCTGGGCACCGAGGAGGAAGTGCGTGTCCTGCGGCTGAACAGGACCAATTGCAGTCTCACGGACTGGCAATCGGTGGCTCCGGCCGATGGACGCCTGATGAAGGTCATCCGAATGGGCGGAGAGGACCTCCTGCTCACCAGCGGCATGAGCAGCCACCGTCCAGTGTTGGCCATTCATGCGCGGGATCCGAAGGATCAAAGCTTCAAGTTGCTCCAGCTAATCCAGGGATCCTATGATCTGGCCGAGCTGCAGGAGGATCAGCTGCTGGTCACCTGTCCGGGATGCCGGCACATAGCCATCTTTGGTCGCCCCGAGCCGGCCAAGGGAGCAAGGGAGCCCTTCGAGCCCCGCCAGCAGTTGAGTTTCGAGAAGCGCATCCAGCAGTTGACACCCTTCCGGGTGGGCGAGGAGCAGTATCTGCTGGTGGTCACGCAGCCGGAGGCGGAACAACACTTCTACCTGTTCAAGTACGGCCAGGTGGGGGGCTGGCAGGAGCGCAGCTTCGGCCACAAGAGGCAGCACCAGTGGGCCTTTCCGCTTGTGAAATCCGGCCAGCGATTGGAGTCCGGAGAGACGCCGCTGCTGCTGCTCTGCTCTGAGGGGCAGAGGCAGTGCAGCCTGGTGAAGGCCCTGCTGGGGTGAGGGCGGAGGGGATGCCTTTGTAAACTTTGTATATTTCTATTGTTATTGTATTTAGTGTATATATATCTACCGTTATGCTATGTATATATAAATGAATTGTTGAGCAACCAAAGGACACATAATTCTAGTCTTTTAAGGATCCTATCCTACATTATAATCTTAACGTTAGGCATCTTGGACCAGAGTTCGTAGGCAGGACTGACATGGCAACCCGCTCTGGCCATCGGATCGAGATTATCACACTCCTTGGCTCCTTGGACCCCTCTCTTACTTGGCTAGTTTCCCCCCTGAACCCCCAAAAACAGACAAAATCCGCTCCTTAGGTGGAGAAGCTCTTCCTGCTGACGGTGAGCACGTAGCCGGTGAAGACCAGGAAGCCCAGGATGCCCCAGACGGAGCTATTCTGATTGCTCCCGTCTCCGGTCTGGGCCAGAATCCACTCCACATGGCTGGCCACATCCTCGAAGCCGCCATCGCTGCTCCTCAGTCCCAGCAGGCGATCCTGCTCCGTCAGCGTGGCTCCCGCATCCATGTACAACTGCTGGCCGGGCGGCGGCTGGACACAGATCTTCGGGGACTGGGCTGGCGCACCCTGATGATGGCAGGACGTGTGAGTGGCATTCAAGGTGACCAGGTCGTGCAGCTCCCGGATTTCGCCATCGTAACCCCAGGTGCTGATCTGCAGCAGGCTGTTGGACTCCGCGTCCAGGACGGATGTCTCGCCGGGCGAGGGCAGACCCACCGGTTGGATGAGGGGATGATCCAGGGGCACGTCCTGGTCCAGCATGAGTATGGCCAGGGCCAGATCCTTGGGTGGCTGGTGGATGTGGGTCACGCCGAAGGCCAGTCCCTGGTCGTGGGGAGCGAACCTCTGCGGATTGCCCAACATCACGCGTAGTTCCGAGGGATGGTAGTAGCCCTTCTTCACTTGGCTGGAAAAATGTAAAAGAAAATTGTTTATTTTCTATATATTTATTATTAAAATAATTAATTTATTATATTTAATAATAATAATTATTAATTTGAAACGCAAGTCAATTAACTTTATCTATTAATTTCCTTCAACTCCAACTCATTGGTTGGGAATTACAAGACTCCACGTTAAACTAACCTGAAGATGCAACTGCTAACGGTAAGCACAACAGATGGCGCCACCAGGGCACCCGAGCAGATGTGTCCCTTGCCAAAGTAATCCCGTTCCTGGGCAATCAGACGGATGGATGCATGATACGGGGCCCTCATCTTGGCCTGGAATCGATCCTCGCCAGTGGCCGCTGCAATGGCTTCCATTTCGGCCAGACCCAGACGCTTTGCCGTCAGGTCGCGATGTGTATAGGCTAGGGAAGGTACAAAATAATATAATATATTATTGATATACATTTAGATATATTTTTTCTATTTTTTCTATTTTTTCTATTTGTTCTATTTTTTCTATTTTTTCTATTTTTTCTAAGCTATATTAAGGCTTTTTATTGTCTTAAACTTTAGATAAAATTTAAACTTAAGCCTCTCATGATAATTACAATTTCCATGTCTATTTTCCATATTTATTTGCTGCCGATATTTCTATATTTTCCGGCACACAGGTACATCCCTATCACTGGGAGCACTGGGAAAAGCGGACAAACCAGCGAGGTGAAGGTTGAGCAGGAAGGCTGATAAGGCCACAATCGAGATCCGATCGGATTCCCCCTGGAAACAGTCTCCGAGTGCAGTTTGCCTTATCACCTTATCACGACGCCGCCTGGTCAGCGCCCGATCGCCCCGTGTGATATCAGCGCGTTCAGCTGGTGCACAAGTCCCGGATTCCCGATCCGGAGTAGTTGCCCAGGGGGAGTAAGCAGAGCAGCGATCAGGCCACCCACCACCACCATCAGATATGATATAGGCTCTGGCTGACTACAGGTGGTATCTACCTACATATATAGACCCAAGCCCAAAGCAGTTCAAGTCCGTAACTGAACACACACTTGGCGACGGAAGCGGTGGCCAAGTTTTTTACGGATCACGCGATATAACTTGATGATCGCCCCAATTGATCAATTTTAATGTGACGCACTTAAAGGCGGATAGCGATTTGGATAATCGTGGGATTATATTGACCAGCACAGTGGTGTTAAAAAGTATAGTTCAGGCAAGAAGATAGCAAATATATATATCTACACTTTGGAGTAATAATATTAATATTTAAGTTAACCAATTAATAATTTACCTTAATTTAAGGCAAACGTGAACTCTACTAATCACAAAAGCTAATTTTAAACTGAATATAAATAGCTATCATTCCTCCTAATCAGATGAACTTTCGCACACAAAAATTAACAACAATGTTTGCAAAAATGTTTGTCAAAAATGGTAAACAAGTTTTGCCATAAAAATTTAACTATTTAAACGAAGCACTTGAGCACTTTAGTAAAATGTTTAAAGCTAAATTATAGCTTACGTGACTTGAAAAATAATATATATATCTTATTATAAGGTTATTGCTTTATGCTTATATTTTTTCTATTTTGTGTAATAATATTTTAAAGTGAAAAATATATATATATAATTTATTTAAAGCTTATCGTACTAACTACCTATATATTTTTTTGTTTTGTGTAATAATACTTTGAAGTGTTAATGGGCAAACCTTGACCGATTCAAGTGTAAAAGTGTCGTAATTCCATATCTGAACTAAGTCAAGGGCTTACTTTCTCCGATAACTGAATATATATATTATAGTATCTATAACAGGAAACTGTGAAATATAAAGCCAATCGAAGGGAGAATATTATGGATAAATGTATTTACAAAAAGAGGACACCTTCTTATACTTTTTATAAAAGTAATTAGCATTTTAGGTTCTGTATATTTTTCTACAGTGAGTATACACTTTCTGGTATTCTATTTATTATAATAATTTATATATTTTCAAGATTTATATACTTATATACTTTATATACTTATATTACTTAAAAAACTAATTCATTTAATTTATATATTTTCAAGATCCTTATATCCTTATATTACTTAAAAAATTAATTCATTTAAGGCTATAAACTTACTAGTTTGCATTTCGGTGCAGAGAAAGGCAAAGATCATTGTCTTTACAATCTTGCGCCAGTGATCGTTGAGCTGCATTCTGAGGTTCCGCCACAAAAAGACACAATAAAAAATGTACAAAAAAATTGCTATATATATATATATATATATAAGAGATGATCTCAAAGATCCGAAAACCCGCAAGCTTTAATCTTGGAATTTAAAAACGCGGCAGCGTGTGCTGAACGGTTCACCTGTCGAGCGTTGAATGAAGGAACGGCAGCGCGAGCTTCTTTCCTAAATCGAACGAAACGTAAATTCGCAAAAGCGTTCTTAGATAATTCCATAATTTTGTTTTGGTTTCGTGAGTTTTGATTCCAACGACGTCGACGTCGACGTCGATGTCGATGTCGATGTCGGTGGCGATAAAGCACCCATACTATGGGAGTCCATAGAGCCCGATCCAATTCGAATCGAATAATAAACAAACACACACGCTCCGCTATCGATAAGAGAGCAGAGGCAGTCCCTTGATTATTGTTGTTTTGTTTTTTATATTTATATTTCGCTGAATTTGTTTATGTTGCAGCCTGTGGATGCACCAACAACAAGTCAGGCTTTAAATTCCCCTAGGAATGCACAAAAAGGGCGATTAAGGAGCTTCCTTGGTAATTCAAATCCTCAAAATACCTTGAAGTAAACATTTTTTGGAAGATCTCTGATAAAGCTCACTACCCACTAACTACTATTATTGTGAAAAATATATTCTGGGAAAACTATTCAGTGCGTGCTAGTTTTTTTTCGGTGGGGGGGCCTTGTGTATGCCAAACTTGTATATGTATATTCCTAAGATAGCCCAGATACACTGGGAAGAAATTTGTACCTTAGAATACTTAATATATATCTCTTATTTTAAGGTTATTGCTCTTTCCATATATTTTTTCTTTTTTTGTGTAATAATACTTTAGTGAAAAAAATATATATTTATATTTTTTTTTAAGATTAAGATATTTAATATAGATTGAAATATATAGCTTTGAATTGTGTTGTTTATACAGGTTTAAATTTAATATTACCAACCAGTCTTAACGAGAAATTTGCTTGTTTTTGAAGGCAAAGAAATTTATTATTAATATTACTTTAAACATTTACTGAAAGAATGCTGCGAAACTTGTATACTTTGCCTGGAATTTTCGTAATAAAATATATATATATATATATACAAAAATATATTAATATATACGCTTTCTGTAATTTTTTATTTAAATGTAAAACAGGCAAGCCACAAAAATCATTCATAATTTAAAATCGCTGGAAATGCGGCCCTAGAGTATGCTACAAAATGTTAACTCAGCAAAGGTTCTGTTAGAAAAAAAAACTAGAAAATAATTATTTTAGTATGCAAATACATACTTTAAAGGGATTTTAATAAATAAATATATAATACATATATACAAATATAAATATATATAATAATTTGTTAAATAAATACATATTTTTTTCGATACTTTTGTAGACCTTTTCAAGTGACTTAAAGCCCACAGCAACTTATGTGGCAACCCTGTGATTATTTTTAATTATTTTAGGGATGCCTCAAAAAGGATTTCAAACTCACAGCAATTTTTGTGGCATCCCTGTAGGTATTTTTAATGAAAGTAATGTTACCTAACTATATAGTATACTTTTAAATCATATTTCATATATCATATTATATTTATAATATAATTCAGTAAGATTTACATAATAAATATACAAAAATTACCAAATACAAATATCGTTCTAATAATTTTCTCGCAGTGTAACGGAAATTACGCCTTCTTTTGCTGAGAACTATGAATAGGCCACTTTGGCCGAAACTAAAACGGAAAGCAGAAGAAGATTACATCGCCGAGTGTGGCCGAGATAAGGATCAATCAAGTTAGGAACGAGCTGAAGATAGCAGCGTTCCGCTGGGCGGGCATTCCGCTCCGAAAGTTCGAAATCGAGGATTAATAGCGGATGTTGTAACGCTCAAAGCGAGGAGGACCTTGGGGTGAAATGAACGTAATGCCGATGCCGATCCGAATACATAATCGTAATCGTAAATCACAGACTGACTGACTGACAGACTGACAATCGGTGCTATCGATGGAGTGGCATGCACCCACTCCATGCAGCTGGACTGGACTGGACTCCTTGACCTTGTCTGCACGCTTTTGGGGATCGATGCCCACGATCGATCCATGCGATCGATGGTCCGATGGTTTTTTTTTTCTTTTTTTTGCAGTCACGGACACCATTCTTGAGAAGCCGTCCAGTCTGGTGGCCATAAAGATTGCGCGCGGCTATCGGTGGGCCAGCTCCATTCATCGGACTAGTGAAATCAGGTTTGTTTTCTGCGCCGTAAACTATTTTTAGTTAACGAACTAACGCAAAATGCGGCTGATAGCGGGGCGATCAGGGATTAGTTGGGCTCCGTAGATTACATTTGAGAAGGAAACTTATGGACAGCTGCCTAAAAGTAGGCCGGAGATCTTGGGAAGCAGTGAGTCTGGTTCGGAACCCATTCCATTGAGCTTTTGGCAAAGGAATAACATTAAGTCATTGTTATATGTACGTACCATTGCAGGGTATTAACATTTTGAGCAGAAGTTTGCAACGCAGTGAAGGAAGCGTCTCAGAAGGCCCTATAATGTGTATATAGTGTTGATTTGCATGACCAGACGAGTCGATCTAGCCACGTCCGTCTAGACAGACGGCTTTTTAACTTTTCGTGTGTCCTTGTGTCCGTGCATCAGTCTGTCCGTCTGTCCGTTTATCCGTGTGTCCGTATATTCGCTTGTCCGTTTGTCCTCTAATCTGTTTATACATCTATCCGTCTATCCGTCTATCCGTCTATTCGTCTATCCATCTATCCGTCTATCTGTCTATCCGTCTATCCGTCTATCCGTCTATCCCTCTATCCGGTTGTCCGTCTGTCCGTATGTCCATCCATTACAATGCACTATGGGATGGAAGTCCAATATTTTGGCATTAATTCAATTTTTTATGTTCGAAAATTTGAATTTCGTTTAATTTTCTTGAATCTGCATACTCCAATTAGAAGAAAAATAGTTCTTTATATTTTTTCGCGCTTACCATTATTAAGCTTCGGGCTATAAAAGTTATCTATTGTTTTATGACATGTTTTCTGTAAAAAGATTGACAAACGTCAGTGATTTTTCGACCTTTGCCACTGAAAAGTTAAGAAGTAAACTAAAAGTGTAAATATGGAAAAAGCTACCCCAGGTATTCAACTTCAAGTGCCAATACTCCTTTTTTAACAAATTTGTGTTGTTGTTGAATGGTCTAGCTTATTGTTCATGTGTATTTTTTGCAAAAATCCAATTAATATCAATGTGTTCTGTGGAGCACTACTCGGCCATTCTAATGTAATGTTGCTTACAAACCTATTCCAAATCACAAAGTATTAACCACTTCTGCCCGATTTTGCCCCTTTTCATAATAATCGAC
>JAEIIU010047123.1:0-32354 GCA_018874675.1 Drosophila baimaii
ATAAAAGTAATAATCCAAACTTTTTTTATGGTCTTTTTAATTGGTTACACTTCGAGTGCCGGACCCTGTAATAACTTGTTTGCAGTTTACAAAAGTTTTATAAGATTTCATCTAACATTAGGGTCTTTAAAAGATATTGAGTTTTAGACTATAAGGGTAGCCTTTATGGAAATTTTATAAATATGTAACGTCTTCTATTTAAGATCATAGGCATCAAATTAAAAACAAAACTCTCAAAAATAATAACTTCATATCAACTTTTAAAATGTTGTATAAGATTAGAAATAGATTTCCAGGGTCCCTAAAGCATATTTAGATATTTAAGAGCTTCTACAAGATTTAACAAATCTTTTCTTTACTCGTAACCTATTCAAAATATGTAAGCCAGTGTAATATTTTCAAGGGGAGGGCTCTAAACAAGCCATCAGGCTATCGGACGTTCTCAAAACTTGTTCAATCAACAACGTTTATGCGTTCTAAAAATAGTCGAATGCAAACCAAAGTCTCGGGCTCTGGGATGTTCATAAATAACTTTTGGGTACGCGCCGTGCTTCGCTGTCTTCGACTTTAATTGATTAAGTCCCTCTACAACAAAGTAGACAAAGCGGCAACCGTCTTGTGTTTAATCGTGTAAATATTTGATCAGTCCAATACTATTTGAGATAATACTGAAATTCCAGTGGTAAATATAGAAAATTCAACGCTACAGGTTTTTGTGAATGAACTGAACACGCATTGGAATTTCAATTTGAAAAGGAAAATGGGAAAAACTGATAAGATAGGGCGCCGTCTATTTTCAATTGAAATGTTTTTAGTTTTCAGTAAAATTCCCATATAAATATTTACAAATTTGCCTTGGTAAATGCTTTTTATTTAATTGATTTATATTGAAATAGTTATCGAGTAATAGATATGAAAACATTGAATATCAATTTCCTAATGCTTTTATAAAACAACAATTCTAAAAACCGTATACTTGCTTTACCACAATACTAATTGAACTCAGTTCTTTATATTTATTCTTATCGTTTTCTTAGGAAAACCAAATCGAAATCGGTTTGACATATGCCTAGACTAGTTAATGCTTATTTCTTAGGTAGAACCATTCAATAAAGATTATATTTTCCATGTGACTCACCTTTCAGTCTCGGATTCTGCATTTGGTTGCTGTTGTAGCAATTGTAGCTGCGTTGCTGCTGATGTCGATGTGGCTCCTGGTGTTGCTGTTGCTGCTGCAGCTCCGGGTGCAGTTGTTGCCGCGGTCACTTGTTCATCGGTCAAGGTCAGCGCGTTTGTTGTTGGCTCTGCGTTGGCCACAACATTCGGATTCGTTAGGTTTAGATTACTATTATTGGCACTAGCACTCGCGATATTTGTTGGCGGAATCTGTTGTTGTTGTTGTTGTTGCTGCTGCTGCTGTTCCTCCTGCTGCTGCTGCGGCAACATCAACTGCTGCGGATCGGCAATTGTGGCAGGAGCACTTTGCAAATGCAGCGTGGGAATCGCTGGCTGGGCAGCCGATGTAGCTGCCGTGCCTGTTCCTGCTGCACTCGCTCCTGTTCCGGCTGCTGAGGGCTGCTGCTCGTAGCTGGTCATGTGTGATAGCAGCGGCAATGTCTGACCCTGGCCAGTGGTCACCGCTGCATTGGAAGTGTTTGAAGTCTGTTGCTGTGCTGCAGGGACTGCTGCTGTTGATGCTGCTGGAGCTGGAGCTGCTGCTGCTGCTGCTGGTGGGGCTTGTTGCTGTGGTGTCGATTGCTGTGGGGTCTGCTGCTGCTGCTGTTGTTGTTGGGGAAATGACTGTGGAAGTATCCCATCTATCTGGGATGTTGCCTGTGGCTGCTGTTGCAGCTGCTGCTGCTGCTCCAGTTGGAAGTTGGGCGCCGCCTGTCCGGCAGCCACTGCAGCGAATGTGGGCGTGATCTGAGGCGTCTGGGGTGCCGGCGATAGTGGTTGCTGCTGCTCCACATAGCTGGTGCTTAGCTGCGACTCGGCTGCTGCTGCTCCACCACCTCCTCCTCCTCCACTGTTGTTGTTGTTGGGCGCCCCGCCAGCAACATCGCCGCCATTCTGATAGCCCGATTCCATGGCCTCCTCGCGCTGCTTCAACTGCTGCAACGTCTGCTGTAGCTGCATGGCCGCCGTGAGGGCATAGCCCATGTTGCCGGTGTCCACGGACTGGGGATTGGGTGAGCCGGCATTGGCATTAACGCTGTCAAAGAGCTGCTGCTGTTGCTGCTGCTGCTGGGCCTCCATGTGCAGCTGATGCATCCCGTGCACCACTGTGGCTGGCGCTGTCATCACCCCACTGGGCGTGGCACTCATCTGCGGCTGTTGCTGCTGCTGCTGCGAGGATTGCTGCTGCTGCTGCGAGTGTTGCTGGTGCTGCTGGTGTGACGATTGCTGCTGCTGCTGCTGCGACTGCTGTTCCGCATAGTTCCAATTGGCATCGGTCGAGTTGGCCTCCAGGTGATTCTCGTTCAGTTTCTGGGTTGGCGGCAGGATCATGCTCTGGGTGGTCTTTTGCGGCGGAGCATCTGACCCGCCAACGCCATCCGTTGTGGCATCGGAAGAAGAACCAGTCTTTTCGTTGTTATTACTACCACTACCCACGCTGGAATGGTCCAGGTAATCCATGCACATCCAGCGACCCCGCTTAAACGGTTCCGTGGACTCGATCTTGACCACCTTAAACCGCTCGCTGCGATGCTGCGTCTCCTTGATGTCGTCCTTCTTCTTGGTGCCACCGGGCGTAACGGCGGCACTCACCACATTGATGATGTTGTCCGACACGTTCACCTGCACATTCTGGATGGTCTGGCCCAGCGAGGGCCCGATGGGATCCACCACCACCAGGCCATATTGCGAACTGGTCGGGATCACCGGGGCATTCGTGCTGAGTGCATTGTTGGCATAGTAGACCTCCTCCTTGGAGAACGTGTCCTCCGACATCGAGGGCGTCTCGTTCTCCAGATCCGTTATCCGACTATTGTCATCCGTGTGAGATTCGTCCAGATCATCGGCCGACTCGTCGCCCGTATCGCCGGCAGCATTCAGCTTCGGATGGCCCACGGTCACCGAGGTGATCTCGAATGAGGAAGTCGTCTTTGGTTTTCGTGTGGTGGAGCCGACACCAGCGCCGCCGCTGGTTCCGGATCCCGAAGCCCCACCAGCCATGCCGGCGACGGTCAACGAGGCGTGTCCCTGGCTGAGGCTAGTCTGGTGTGGATGCTGCTGCTGGTGATGGTGATGCTGGTGATGGTGGTGGTGGTGGTGGTGGTGATGTGGCTGATGGTGATGGCTGGCAGTTCCTGTGCCGCCTGCTGTTGCTGCTGCTGCTGCTGCTGCCGCTGCTCCTCCCACTGCGCGTGCCCCATTGTTGTTGGGCGAACTGGCCTTGCCACCGCTGTTACTGCTGCTGCTGCTACTGCTATTGCTGCTCGCCGGCTGCTGCTGCTGCTGCTGCGGGGTTGCATTGCTGGCACTGCCACTGGTGCTGCTGCTGCTGGACTTGGGGGCCAGCGATGTGGAGGTGGACGTGGCAGTGACCAGGCTTGAGTTGCTGGTGGCCCGCGATACCGAGGTGGCTGCCGTTGCAGCTGCCACGCGATTAAGGGAGTTTAACCTCAAACTCTCGCTGGTTGTCCGCTGTAGGGTTGCTGCGTTGCTGCCGGCATTGTTGCTGTTCTGGTAGATGTTGGGTATGGGGGTATAGCACATGGCGTAGTCTCTGGTCAGCGAATTTACCTTGGTAAGCTTCCGTATGTTGCCGCCAGTGCCGCCCACACTGGATCCTTTGGCGGGTGTCAGCATGGAGTTCCTGCGTCCTGCATTTGGTCCAGCTCCGGCATTGGCAGCCGATGTCTTGAACTTGGCATTAACCGTGCGATCGAACATGTTGCTGAGACTGCTGCGCTGCTGCTGCTGCTGCTGCTGCGGGGAATTACTGCTGGTGGCGGCTACTGCAACTGTTGCTGCTGATGACTGCTGGCGACGCACAAGGGGCAGGGCTTCCTGGGAGTTTTCCGGCGAGGAGGCCTGCGAGTTGGTGGGCGATTGATTAACTAAACTCGATGCTGCTGTGCTGGCTGCGTTGACTGATGAGGAGGTGGTGGTGGTGCTGGCTAGTGGAGGCTGCTGTTGCTGCTGATGCTGATGCTGCTGCTGTTGCTGTTGTTGCTGTTGGTGACCCGAATCTTCGCTGGCCGCACTTTGATTCTCGGCCATAATCGAATTGGATTTCAGCGTCCGCAAAGTCTTTAGCAAATAATCCAGGATTGCTGACGATTCTTGGATTATTTGGGCCACGAGAAAAATGTACGATATAAACTAGGGTTTATTTAATTAATTAGTTTTTGTTTTTTTTTTTTGCTTGTCTAGTTGTTAATTTTTTTTTTTTATGGATTTATTTTTATTATTTTGGCTAGTTAGCTGTCAGTTGTTGCTGCTGTTCCTGCTGCTGATGCTGCTTCTGCTGCTTGCCCGCCAATTCGAATGCGATTTTTGCACGACACCGATGCATAATAGCGGTTAGGTTTAGTCGAAACTTTGCGTTGCGTTGCGTTGCGTTGTCAGGTGCCACCGAGCTGCCAACTGATCCAATCCGATCCGATACGTACACCGCACTATATGGTACTATATAACGTTCCGTTCCGTTCCGATCCGATACGAGGACTAGCGACGATCGCGACGATCACGACGCGAAGCAGTTTCAACCGACAACAGTAAGTAATGCGAAACTCTTGTTTATTTCTACTTGACTTTTCTTTTCTTTTCTTATTTTATTTTATTTTTCTCTCGTTTGTGTTGTTATTGGGGAGTTGATTTGGCTTGGGGGCTAGGCTAATAAATTGAAATTAATTTAGGGGATGCTATTATAATCGGCCTTTTTTATTTGCAACAACAACAATTGTAGTAGTAGTAGTAGTAGTGTGTGGGACACCAACAACAACACTGAGCACAGCTGGCTTTGACAGCGACAGCGCCATCTAGCGCTTGGATTTGTTTAATTTTAATTTGGATTTTTTAAATATTTATTTCTTGCCACCATAAACACTCACACACATGCGCCCCTTCAGACTCACACATGTGTACAGCACAGCTGTTAATCGATGTATCGATTCAATTCCAAATTGATTCGATTCGATTTGATTCCAAAATACCGATTTCGATTGTTTTTGGTTGCAAAATTTTGACTTTCGACGGCGGCACACACTTAAAATATTTACTTATGGATTATGAAAATATTTTGGTGATTTTGGTTAACTAAGGATTTGATTTAGGCTTATATTTTATAATTTATATTGGTTGCACTTTTCCTTTTTTGTCATCTCTTTTCTCACACGCACTATTTCTTTATTTATCGTTTTTTTGTGGTTGGTTTCTTCGTAGAATTGATCAATTTCTTCGGTTTCGTTTACTAGCACATTGCAGTAAATTGTAGAAATGAAATTCCTGTGAAATAGCAGAGCAGAAAGAGAACGAGACAGTCAGAATTAAATCCAATTAACAAGATACATATATGTATGTGTATTCAGTGAACATAAATATTATTTTCTACTATTTGTTTATTAAATTAAATGCACATGAAGCGATATGCCGGCACACACACACACACACACACAAAGATCGTGGTAGAAGGTGAAAGGCAAGGAATAAGGTAAATAATTGCACTGAACAACGCGACGTATACGTAATACTGGGGCTAGAGACAGAGGGAGAGAAAAGGCAGGGTGAGACCACCCCGCAAGTGGAAAAACATTTGTCAAGAGTTCATTTGGGTAATTACCACAAATGCATTTAAATTGTGGCCAACCATTAATAACGGTCTACTCAATAAAAGGTTTGCTCTTGCTTAATTAATTGGCAATTTAGGTTACATTTTAAGAAATGCTAATCGTTTAGGTTGCAAAATATTAAAATGGGATTTATTATTACATTTAGTAATCATTTTTAAATTTTAAAGGTAACAATTAAGAAGGTATTTAAATATCTGTTAAGATAATAATAACATTCATGTTTCCTCTAAGACTTATTTATCTATATTTAAATATCACTATCTAATCTATAACTAAAGTTGTTTCTATTTTTCTCCTATCAAAATCAATGTTCAATCTATTTTTTCTGGCCTTAGATTTGAAGCCAACCTGTGCTGGCCTTTGTGTATTGGATGATTTCCTATAAGTATCTAGTTAAATTTCATAACTGCGTAGTTCATGTTCGTTTATTATTATCATTCCCATGTTGATGATGCTTTTGTGTGTTTTTCATTATTTTTTGTTTCGCCTCTCTTTTTTGTTTTTGTGTTTTTTGTATTATTGATTTCATTGAGTTGTCTGAGTTGTGGGGGTACGGACGTCGTAGTTTTGTTGAATTAGTTAAGTGCTACATTAGAAGAAGGGGCTTCCTTCCGAACTAACGCAAAACCCCGATTGTTTGCTTTTAATAACTTTTTGGGCAAAAAAGAGCTCTTTCCTCTCCTTGTGCCTTTTTCTCTTTTTTTTTTGCTTATCTTCTTATTTATTTTTGCATTTGCAATTGAGTATTTAAATATTTATTTTCCTTTCGGCATTGATTTTTTTCCCGCTCATTATTTAATCGATTTCGTTTGCGGAAATCAGAAATGAGAGAAAGATAAAAGCCAGCCACAAAATGAGTCGTCGCAAAAAAATAAAGAAAAAAGAGAAAAAAAGTTGCCAAAAAAGTTTGCAAACATTTTCGGGGCACACGCGCGGCTTTTTTTTCCCCTCTGCGCGCACTTGTGTTGGTTAATAACCGTAAGCTTTGACGATCATTCATAAATTGCGTGGACTGGTTAGAAAAGAGTGTGCGTATGTGTGTGACAGCACAGTGGTCACTCTACAAGGTGTCCAAAATTAAAATATATTTTCGACAAAAACTAGTTTAAATTATAAATGAAATAGATATTTAAATATGAAATTTAAGTAGGAAATGTATCTAATCTTAATCATAAAATATAAATAGTTAAAGAGGTTTTGTTGCTCAACAATTCCTTGATTATAACAACTTTATTCGCTAAGAAAACATAATCAATTCATGGAAACTAGTTGATTTATATTTTCTAATTATTATTTAAATATTCGAGAATAACCCCTGTAGTTGCGTTTGAACTCTGCGTGTGCCCTGCCAGAAGGCAAAGTCAAGACCTTGACGCTGCTCTTTTATTCTCTCTCTCCCGCTTAATTTTGTTTTATTTCTTTTTGCCTAATCGAGTTATAAACGACGCAAAAAATCTGATTATTTCGTAGCTAAAAGAGGAATTAGCTAAAAAAAACAACAGATACAAGCCACAAAATCAGCAAACCAGAAGAACAACCGAACAAGAGAGGGGAAAAAAATCAGTTATAGGTCAACATTGGTCGTAGCACTCCGTCAAGGTGGCTTTTTTGTGGCTCTGGTGTTTGTTAGGTCTTTAAGAGTCTATTGGCCTTGTTCTTGAGCCGCATGCCACACAGGTGTTGAGTGATGCTTCTTCTTTAGCATCTGGCAGTCAAATACTTTTTGGATATCGTTAGCGTAAAGGAGTTAAAATTTAATATTAAATATACCAGAACTGCGCAAAAAGGTAACTAATTATTAACTAATATGTTTAAGCATTATTAAATATTATTTTAAAAAAACACAATAGTTCCAAGTAAGTTCAACATTTGTGCATCTTATTAAGCACTGGTCACACTTCCCCAACTCACACACACACTCTGGTAACACTTTCACAAACTCCCATCTCTGGTTATACCTGGCTTATCTCTCTCCACGCCCTGGTCTCACTTTCCATTACCCCGCATCAGAAATCAATTAGTTACAGGATTCAATCCCTTACAATACCCATTTGGCCCCACCTTGTTTAAGGACCCATTCCTATAACTCAATTTCTAGAATCTTGGCAATCGACTTTAACCCTTTATAGCCGATAATCAAAGTATCGTTGTAGGCACCCGATTTCGAAACACAACAACAACAAATCGGTGGAAAGAGTAGGCAGGGAGAGAGAAGGATTTATACTCTCGCATTGACTGCCTCAATAGGCAAAAGCAACAATAATAAGAAGAGCGCCGAGATGTGGCAAAGAAAATGAGAACTAAAAGTGCAGACAAGAAACAAGCAACAGAAGAAGAACTAATTGCAACGACAAAGCATAAAATCGATGGCAAGCCACCAACAACAACAGCAACAGCAAAAGCAATTACAACAAATGTAATAAAAAGCAACTACAACAGATAGCACCGGAGAGGGAGAGCATGACACACAGAGAGCAAGCGAATGCGCGTTGAGCAAATTGCAATTTGACAGAGAGAGAGAGTGCGGGAGCCTGTTGGCGCTCTCCTCCTTTCTCACTACCTCCTGCCTTTGCCACTTATTCTTCCTTTGAACGTGGGCGCCTACAAGTGGGCGGGCCGGGGGGAGGTCGCATACCTAGCAAACCGCAAAAGGAGCAGCGAAAAAAGTGCAAATTGGAGAGCAGCGGCGGCTGCTCTCTCTCACTCTCTCGCGGACAGCTGCCGGTAATCAATATTGATGATGATAGCAGGAGCCGAAGAAGAAAATAAGCAAGAAATGGGAAAAAAGTTCCCCAAATTGTTTCCAGTGTATCAGAGGCAAAATTTTGAAAATTATAAAATGTTAAAACATGTTCAAATATATTGTAAGCTTGACATACTCATAACATTACAATTAACAATAGTAATAATAATAAGAAAATTATGTTTAAAGTTTGAAAAATATTTGAATATATTTTTTTTAATTGTTTAAAATATATTTAGGCACAGAAATGAGTTTTTCGAATAAGTCAAGTAACTGCTAAGAAGAAGGATCCCTATACTAATGAACACTTATGAGAACTTAATGTTTTTAGATTTTATTGTTTACTCAATTTTAAATTTACTGTTCCTTCATTATTAAGAATTTTACTATTTATTTACTTTCCGTAAATGTATCACCCATAATATCCAAATAAAATTAGATTTCTCAAAATAATTTTTTAAAGAAAAACAAAACTGAAAGTGTATGAATTAAAAAGACAACTGAGCAATCCGAGAGTTTGATTCTCTTCCCATCTCTGCCTTTTAACAGGAACTTCCCCTCGCCTCTCTCTTCCTATCCACAAGGAAATGATTCACAGTGCAAAAAAAAAAAAAAGAAAACGAAAGGAAAAGAAAAACGAAGGCGTTGTAGGAGGAAGTGAAAGAACCCAAAAGAGAAATAGGGAGCGAGAGCGAGAGAGACCACCAAAAGGCATTGAAAATGTTTATCAAACGATATAAAAGAGCAAGAGAAAAGAAAGGCGACGCAGATGAAGCAAAAACAAGCCGAAGATACAATGACAATGCTGCATCCATGAGATACTCAGATACAATATCAAATCAAATAAAATTTTTCAATTGAATCGAGCCGTTGCAAACAAAAATTTAAGCAATAAAAGCCATAAAAGGAAAATGTGGCCTAAATGTAACGTACATACGTGGAAATACCCTATAGAAAGAGTTGCAAAGAGCCTGGGCTGAGAGAATACAATTGATATACATATAAACCAATTAAGCAATAAGGATAATAATAGATACTAAAAGAGTATATACATAAGATCCACGAAACCAAAAATGTAGTATTATTGATATTAATTTTGATGCTTAAGTTGGACTTCTTGTTAAAATGCTATAGTAAGTAACAAGATCCTTGAGATCAACAAATAATACACAAATACTTTCCATAAATCTAAACTCCCCGAAGACTCTAGAAAAGTCTAATCAACCGACAGCTGATCGAGTCGTATTGATTGCAACATTTTCCTCAATACGATCACAAGTAAGTAAACAAATAAATAAATAAATTACTGCATTACAACATCGAGTACAAAAGATATGTGGAGGAATTGAAACCATGTTTGGTAGACGTGACTGCCTGCATATACATTCTTTCTCCTTATCCCGTCATAGATCTATGCAAATCAAGCATTTTTCTTTAAATTCAAAACTATCCTATAAAAAAAGTAGGATCTCTGATAAATAGGAAAAGTTTATGGCTATTATTGACTTACTAAGCCTTCGGAGAAGCTCCAACTTTTGTGTCATGTGCCGAGCGGAGTCTGAACTGTATCATATTTCCAAACAAAAACCTTAAAGTCCACTATAACAAAGTAGCCCAAAAGTGCTGATGAAGCCAAGTATTTTGCCACGCGGCCCAATGATGAAACTAAAGAAAACCGATCTGTCCTGAAGTTTAATTTGTTTGTCTTTTGAAATTGGAGATCCTAATGAGGGGATGATCGTTATAAGCATAAAGATAATGATGTTGTGTTCAAGGGCGCGCAAAGCCAATCAGATTTATCGATAGTTGGCAAAAAATTAAGAAACTGGTTCTAATACGCAGTGGAAATCTTAGATTAAAATTCCTTAACAAGAATATAATCATTAAGGGGAAAGGCTTAAACATGAAGCTGTAGATTCGTATATCTGTTTACTGTATAATTCAGGACAGAAGAGTATTATATATAATCCATTCCAGTTGTGTCGCTGGCACGTTAAAGCTTTATAAACTTTTCAAAATAAACAAACAACATTTCAACGCCAAGCACCGTTACTTAATACGTAAACACTTCTGAGTTAAACGAGAAAATCAATACCCCATAAACTACAATTTCTAACGAAAATCACATAAAAAATAATACTAATATCGAATTGCAAATAAGCTAAAATTTGGCAAAAATGGGACAGAAAGAAACGACAATAATAAGAAAACACTTGACTAAACAATCAAGGCGAAATAGAAATAAACAAAACTCAGCCAGCTGACATTATAAACAAAGGTAAATGGCAAAGCAAAGGCAACACTATAAATAAAAAAAAAAAAACACAAAAAAGGAGAGAAACACTGGAGCCTTTTATTTACTTCGTTTTTAACGAGAATCCAGAATGAAAAAGAGTGGAAACTCTGAGGTACAAAGTGCAAGCTGCAACAACAACAAGAGTGCGAAAGTAAGAGGAAAGGGGGAAGAGCAAAAAGGATGGGCACATACATAAGCACACCTCGCAAAAGCACACACACACAATTACACAATTTTTGCACTTTATATTCCGCGTTGTTTCATTGAATTTTCCGTGTTGTTTCTTTTGATTTCTTATTTTTTCTTTTGCTTATTTTCTGATCGATTTGTTGCGGCAATTTGTAAGTGATTGCCCCCACTCTCTCTGTCGCTGTGTGTTTCGCGTCCTCTTTCCTTTAAAACTTACACGGAAATAAAATGGTGGCCGAGAGTCCCGAAATTTAAAGAATAATAACAACCGAACGGCGACAATTTAAATTTTGGTTTGGATTTTAGTTTTTCATTGCGTTTTGCTAATCGGACAAAAGAAGGTAAATGACAGTTTTGACAGTTGGCTGGCATAAGCAAAACCGAGAGAGGCGAACAGAGAGAGAGAGAGAGCGCCACGAGCCAGAGAGCGGGAGAGAGCATGGCAATGAGAGGCATAAAGAGAGAAAGAAGGAGAGCAGAGCGAGAGGTATTAAATAAACGAATAAGCGTGCATAAAAGATTGGCGAAAAAAGTTTTGTGCAAAAAACGAGCACCAACGAATTTGCCAAACAATCGAATTCAACAATTTTTTCTTTTGCAAACTTTCGGCGAGGTTTTTCCTATTTTCCTGGCAAAGGCGGCTCGCACACACACACACACTAGCAAACACAAACACGCACAAACACGTCTCTCACTCTTGCTTGCTCTATCTCTCTCCCTTCTTTGGGAGAGTCGGCAATCCACAAATTTTTCGCAATTCTCTCCGCTTGTCACAATACTTTTAGCAGCTCTTTGGCTTTTTGCAAATAAATTAATTTTTCAGCGCATATAAATTTTCCATCAGTGCCTTTTGTGCTCCGTTTTCTTATTCAATTTACACGCACACACACACACACACATAGCCGCAGCAGCAGTGGCACACACACAAGCACCACCTAGCTCTCTCACACACACAGCGAACGCACACGTCACACTCACACAAGCACACGCACGCACATACACAGTTTTTTCTTCGATTTTGCGCTGGCCTCTCAGCCTTTTTCGCTTTTTTCACGTTTTTTCGCCACGAATTCGAGGGCGCCGCGTGTCCTGCAATTGGCCCAATCGGGACGCGATACGTTCGCAATGCGCTATTATTATTATTCGCTATTATCAATAACAAAACGAATATTCTTTTCACCTTGAAATCTTTACGGCAGACCAGCGACCAGTGTGACCGCGCGAGCTGAAAACATCGACGGTACTATCGATGATATCGATAAGGCTGGTAGGACCAGCTGCAACGATAGTTGCTATCGATGAAGACTTCTTTCGATATTTACAATCGATACCCACATGCACTGCTTATCTACAACGGAATTGTTTGCACTGCATGTACTGTCTTTCTTGCTATCTCTGACGCGAACCGGGCTTAAAAACTCGCTTTTCCTTATCCACGTTTTGCACCATTTTGGAAAACTTTAAAAAGGTTTTTAAATTAAGTAATTTAAGATGTTATTTAGTATCGCAGATCTAAATTTTTTAACGGGTTTCTTTTATGATAAATTTTATTTAATGAAATTATAAGTAATATAAATAAATATATTACAATTAAACTGTTTAATAATCAATTTAAATAAAAAATATTCCAAATAATTGTGAAATTAAAATTTCTGTGCTCTAAAAATTTGCATAAATGCTTGTCTCAACGATTAGAAATGGTGAAATAATACAAATTCTCTAATAAAATTAAGATTATTTTTATAAAGTCACTTTAACTTAAAAGAGAATAGAACAAAATTAGTAATAATTCATAAGCGACAGCCTTCCAATTAATATAATATATTTGTTAGAAAGCCTTTGCAAATTAGAGTTTTTTATTAAAATTCTGGACAAAATTGCCTTCATCAACCTCTGAATCTCCAATTCAATTTGCTGATTCAGATTAAAAACAAAAATGAGACGCAACACTCCTGTGCCCCGAGTTCAGTGAGGCATTCAGGCATTCGGATTTCCCTGCCAATTTTCCGTTGCGTCGTCTCATCGATGTCAAGGCGAAAAGAAACCACGCTAATGATCGACGCACCCTTCGACGGCTGAGACCCCACCATACATGCTGTATATATGGATATATATACACACACAACTGACCACTCCGTCTGCGACGGAACGTGTTCGGGATTAGAATTAATTCCTTTCGGCCCCGCCCACGCCACCTTTCCAGCCACCCGTCAGCGATACCAAGTGCAGGCGACACCCTCGCCCTCGTCTCATTCAAATTGCAGCGGACAGGACAGGAAAAACAACGGTCAAACCGAGAGACGCCGCCTCAGGACCAGAGACTCCCCAAAAAAAATCTCCCCTTTGCTGGGCAACAACACACTCGCAACGGTTTGGCCGGACATGTTTTGTGCGTAATTAGTGCAGACCGATGCATTGCACCCTCGTTAAATGCCAAGTCCTGGAATCCAGTCAAGCGTGCTTACGCTCTCTGCCGTTCCTCCTTTCGGGCATTTTTGCTTTTCTTTAACAATTTCCATTTGATTGCATTCCGAACGAAGGGAAAATGCTTCCTTGAGCATTCATTAGGGTGACCAGCGTCGACGAGCTTAACTGTCATTTCCATAAGACGCCCATTTGGCCAGGCTGGTCACACTCAGCGAAATCAAAGCACTTCCGTTTGAGAGGGTTCTTCGTTAATTATGATTTACATAGGGCTGTGGTATCTGTTAATTATTGATTTTCGTAGCTGATACTACAAATTTGTTCTTATTTATTATTATTTTATTAAAAAGAAATAATTAAGTACCAAAATAATCTACATTAAGATGCCTTTCTTATATTACTTTCTGTCAGTGTTCTTGGAGCTGGAGAAGGAAGAAGAAGAGGCTGTCTGTCCACTCAAACTCCCCCCCAAAAATACACCCACGCACACATGCTCACCTACGAAGACCCCCCTCCCCCTAGACACACACACACACACATATACCCCACCGCATATGCAAAACTTTGCCGTTTCATTTGAATTTCCTCACTTGCGTATTCTACATCTTCTTCTCTTCCTTTTTTTTTTGTTGGGGGACTTTCTCCTCATTTCGTTGCCCGTAATTATGAAGATGAATGTTCTTATTGCTTTTATATCCCTTTTGCGTGTGTGTGTTTGGGGGTTTTGCGAGTGTGTGCGTATTGTGTGTGTGTGTGTGTGTGAGTTTAGCTGCCGACATTCTCTATTAATAATGCTTTCAGTCACACTCTGCATACACGTTCGTTTGAATTTGTTGCCATTCGGACTGTTGGCATTCTTTTTTTTTGCCGGGTTTTGGGTACCAAACAGTGGGATAATGTGGAAAATAATGTGGGAAAATCAAGACTAGGGGTTACTGAGGAGCTTGGATAGCTCACTAAGTAAATGAGAAAGAAATATCACCAATAAATAATTAACTAACTAATTTATTTGTATTTAAAAGAGCGTTTTGGTGTTGTTTATTTGTATAAGTAAGCAATTTTGTCATATTAATAATAAAAGTAATATCGAACTATGCCTATTAGTTACCGATTTAGGGATATATGTATGTATAGATGTTTTTCAAAGCAAAGAGCTTAACTTGCTTAAGAGATAAAAAAATAGTTAAAGGGTTTAGCGAACTTGAGGTCATAAGATCGGCCTAATTATTTATAGACACCACTATATGTTTGATGAAGCACACAGATCAATTGTAAGCACGGTATGTTCGTACAGCTGTTTCGACCACAACCAATGGTCTCTTCAGCGAAGTTCCGCTTACGGATCAAACTCCGCACTTTAGTGCCTATTTAAACAAGGGACACTCGGAATAACGACTTGCGAATTTCATTGTTTGTCTCTGACATGCACATTGGCAGCTAATTTTAGCTTGGAGAACAGAGGAAGGATGGTTCTAATAAATATAAAATAGAACTCGAAATACTAACAAATAAGAGATGAATACTTAGTTCTTTGAAAACATTGCTTACTTTCTAGCGACGCCTATTTTTTAGTAAAGCGAGTCACTTAAAGCTTAGCTACGACCGTAGTTACTAACCGATCGGGATGAAATTAGTTGGTTTTAAGCGCTCAACGCGTTCTTCTTTTATAAAGATTATGTATCTTCCGGGAAAAGATACAAAATAACAAGTTATGATCAAAATACTCAGTTTCTACATCTTAAAAATAAAAAGTTAGAAAGTCTTTCTATTTTTTTGCAGATAGTTGATGCAAATCCTTGAATGGAGATTGTAATATTGCACCGATCAAGTTGGATTTTGCCCCACTGTGCGATAGGAGCGCGTGCAACGTGCGTCGCGTCGCGACGTCTCCTCCCACGCATCTCGGCCTCATCTCGTTCCTTTTCGTTTCGACGACGGCCGCCGCAATAATAAAGGAAAATCCGACAGGATGCTAATGCGTATTTAGTTATTTAGTTGCTGTGTGTGTGTGTGTGTGAGTGTGTGTTTGCGAAGAGGGGTGGCGGTGCCACAGGACAGGACTTAGGACTCGCCGCGTTCATGTTTGTTTTACGCTCGTGTGTGTGTGTGTCCGCCTGTGTGTGATTGCGGGGGATGCAAAAAATATATTTGCATATTATCGATTTTCCCCCCTCGATTTTCCCGCCTCCCGAAAATTGGATGGGGAAATGGAGCGTACAGAATACACATAAATTGTGATAAGAGAGGCAACAATGACGAAACAACCTTAAAGAACACCGCGAGGCAGTCTCATCTTACATTTATAGAAACTTAAGGACTGCTAAGTAGCTTAGTATACAACTTAAACCGATCAATTTGATTTTCAAATGGGCAAAAAAGGAAACTTGAGACTTGAATACAAAACGTGTCTGGCACACACACAAACACACACAAAATGGCGAAGATCCTTTAAGCAAAAAAGCCTAAGCGGATTTTAACAATTTAAATAGAATGTATTCCTCTTTAGAGGGCAAAAATGTCAAATGTTCTCGAGTCGAAACGAATGCGTCCAATTAGATTTGGGCTGGGCCAACGAAAACTTTCCAATCAACCCTCAAGGCGCGTGTTTTTCTTTTTTTTTTTTGCTGCGTGGGATTTTTGAACAGCTGCCTCCATGCGGCGTGGTGAGGGGTCCACCTACATACACGACGAGTCCTTGAGTGTACAAGGCAGAAATTATGAAAAGTAATGAACTGTAAATTGAATTGCCATTGTGTGTGGTGGGGACGAAAAAAAACCTGACCAAAGGGAAGGAATTTTACCCACAAAGAAATGCGATAAATAAATAAAAATCGAATATTTTTGTACCATTTGGCATGCTGGATTATTATTACATTGAAAAAGCATAAATTATAATAAATAAACTCGTAATATAAACATAACTTAAATAGAGATTTAAAAGCAATTGAAATGGCGCCCAAAAGTATGCTACAAAATGATTTTCTTGGAGTTTGGAGTTTTTACTGCATACTTTCAGGCATATTTTTTAAATGATTTAATATCTTCGGAGCTTCAAATATGTTCTATAACTTCTTTTGTTATTTTTATTGTTAATAATATTAGAAAATACCTACATATATATTTAACAAACATATTTACATAAACCCCCTTACCCATACTCCTTGGAAGCCATTATGCTGATGATCCCATCTCCTTGACTAAGCCACGATAATAACAATCATTTATAACAATAATAACAATCCAATAAGAACGATATAATGCATTGCAAATGTCATAAATATCAATATGAGAGCGAGAGACAAGCGAAAAGAGTTTCCTTTTCTTTTTTTTAGATATAAATTCCATTTTAATGGTCACAACTCAGTGAACGTCTAGGCGGGATAACATGAATGTCCTATTTAAAGGATTAGCCCATTGAGTTATGAGCCAACAAAGCCGAATTGGACATTGCCACATAAAATATGTCCCTGTGAGAATTTGCTTTTTAAGTTAATTTTATTTTATGTGTGCCATCCTGGGCCTGGGCGGATTGTCCACTCCGAAACGCGTTTCTTTTTTTAATGGTGATTTATCGGGAGGAACCGAAAAGAAGAAGCCAATGGCGAAAGTGAGTGAGTGAGAGTTCGGGGACGTAGGCCAAATATGGTGGGGGGGGGGGCTGCCGTGGTAGCTTTTTTATGGCCACATCCTTGCTGACAAATGGCCGAAGGAGTCGCCATTTAGAGGCTGTTTCGAATCCAATTCGAATCTAACGTGTTACATATTAATTGCCCATAATTTATGGTCCGGCATTGGAACAACTTTCACTGATTTGTTGTCCCCTCTTTGCTATTTTCGATTTCAATTCGATTCTGCTACGTTTTCATTTATTTTTCTCTTTTTTTTCTAGAACTAAATTAGGCGTACGTGAAGCAAGAACAATTTCAAAGCTCATTAAGTGTTTCGCTCACTCGGGTTTTTTATCCCTTAGCAGATCACCAAGAGGATAAGTCTGGGCGGGAAATTATTACTTGGTATTTCTTGTGGCTTCCCTGGGTAAATGGGAGATTTCTGGTATTCTGGACAAGGGTTGTCCGGCCAGCTACTTCATTCTGATACGTATATCTATCATCTGCATTTGATGGTATGGGCTGACAAGTCTTGAGGGCGTGCAAATACTCATAAGTGTCGCAATTGTTGAATTATTTCTACGTGGGGATGCTCTTTAATGGATGGCCTCGGTGACGGTCCATCAGGAATGTCTGATAACTTCTATTAAGATTATTGGAGTGGAGTGGAAGCTCGAAAAGATATAGATTCTATAATTATTTTTGCGATCTATTGGTTTAAAAAGAAATATTTTGTTTATACATGAACAGAAATTGGAATAGTTTCTTAAATCATTTAAAAAAGCTTTTAAAAGTATATAAAGTATTTAAATTTATATACCAAATGTTTTGTTGTTGAGTTGTTGTTGTTTTTTAATAAAATTTCAACAACTGTTGCATACTTTTCGACAACATTTTAATTGATTTTAAACCTTAGATATTATAAATACAAACAAAAGAGATAGGAGAGAAAGAAACTATTAAAATTAAGCCTCTAACTCTTTTAAATGAAACATATTTGTTACTATTATTATTATAACCGATAACTCAGAATTAAATTAAAAATAAAAACCGACGTTATAAAGTTTTTGAACACTGAAGTACCCAACAAATTAAATCCTTTTTTTTAACAATATACAAAATTAATTGAAGTCCGATTTCGATAATCCCAACTATAAGAAAAGCAATTGTATGTGTGCTTATATGTATAAATATCTTACTCATCAAATCATTGCCTGCTGGTCCATCCAATTCGTCCCTTTCCAAATATAATAGTATAAGTAATTTCCCTTTGACAGCTCCATGCCTTTGTATTATGTTTTTATCTCGACACTTGCCAGAAATCTATTAGATTCTGACTCAGGGAACTCAGCCCTCGCCCGACACTTTATCCCCTCGGTCAGAGGCAGGACAGGACAGGACACACTGCATCAATCCTGGCCCCAGACCCATGCACGTCGCCTGCATTCGTAAGTCTGCACATTTGTTTCCCTTTTTTGAGGGCTGCGAGCTGGCTGTGGCATCTTCTACATATTCACAATTAATATTCAAGCAACCGTTTCCCCCAAAGACCTAATCCAGAATCCAGTGATGTTGAAATTTGCCTTTTTTTTAGCTAAAATAATAGCTAGTTTTTAGATTTTTTAATGTAAATATTAAATTTACTACGCTATTTCCTCAGAAAATATATAAAAACAAATTTTTTGTTGAAAGAAAAAAGGAAATTCCTTTTAAGTACATAGTACTTCCTTCATTTTTCCTCTCGAAATAATGTCCTTTTCCCGCAATCTTTGGATAAACCTGGACAGCACTGGCAGGACCCATCTCGGGAGAGCCTTCCGTTGGCTTCACGCCCCGCCATTTGATGGGGTGCGAATTGCGATTCAGCAGGGTGCGATGCGACTTATCCGCAATGTCCGAGACCCGGGGAGTTCGAGTTTCCTCGGGATCCTTGGGTTCGCTACATCCTTGGCCGCATTAAGTGTAGACATTATTCATTTTTGATGATGAATTTCCATGTCTCGCATGTCTAGGGTTTTTCCTCGCCCTCACTCACGCCTTCGTGTGTGTGAGTGTGTGTCCAGTAATAAGTAATAAGTGCAGAGTTGAGCAAAAAGATGTGAGGGGAAAAAAAAGTAAAATAAATAAATCCAAGTGGGGGAGGCACATGAAAAAACTTTTAGTTCTGTTGCTGTTTGGCATACAAATGAGTTAAAGTTTTATCGTGGGTGTAAGAGTGGGGGGAGGGGTTAATAGAGGGGAAAGACCAGGGAAATTGCCACATTTTTTTTTGTGGGGGGTAGTGTACTTTTCCTTCAGATTGTGATGATGATAGGGAGAAGTTTAAGTGAATTTTTGGTTAGTAAGGAATTTATGGTCTACTTGATGTATAAAAAGTAAAGGAGGCAAATATTTAAATTTTAATTAAGAAAATATAATTAATATTCCCATATATGTACACTGGAAAGATCGCTAAAACCCTCTAGAATTGTAATTATATTTCTTGAATTGAACTTTAAAAAGCATACGTTTTTTGTCGCGGTTTTAAAGCGGTTTTTGAGCGGTTCTTGCCTGAGTCCCATTTTTGGGGCGATTTTCACCGCGGTTTTGTGGCGTTTCTGGCGAGTGTCTTGTCACATATCTGTGCGCGGTTTTTATCGCGGGTTATTTTTTGTGGGTTTTAAAAGGTTTTTGGGAAGTATTGGAATTTATGATCTACTTGATATATAAAACAAAGAAGAAAACTATTTAAATTATAAGTATATATACCTATAATTTGTATTTATTTCAATGAATATTAAAAAGGTTGCTAAAACCCTCTAAAATTGTAATTATATTTCTTAGAATTGATCTAAAACCCAGACGGTATTTTGGCGCGGTTTTAAGTGGTTAATGGTGCGATTCAAAGCGGTTTTGCGGCGGTTTTGGGGAACCAGAATTTTGGGAAGACTCTCTTCGATATTTAACGCTGTTTTCGCTGGGGTTTTAGATTTATTTGTACAATTTTTTAAGCGTATTTTCTAAAGAAATTTGTATGGTTTTGTTGCGTTTATTAGCATTGTTTATGAAGCGGTTTTTAAAGATTTATTTTAACGCTGTTTTTAACGCACAATATTACTTATTAATAATTTTTTTAGCAACTTAAAACATCACTACTAGTGATACTAGTGATTCACTAGTAAACTCACAAATGACTTTTAATGACTCTGTTAAAAAGTCTAATAAAAAGAAAAATCGTAGATTAATTAAAACCCAAAATATAGAACCAGGATTATATTTGAAGAAATAAAAAAAAAAACTAAAACCGAAGGAACTCTCCTTTTTTTTTCTTTCTCCACCTCCTTTCATTGGTCAGCATGTCCTCCACGCCCACGACATTTATCTCTGAATCAAGGCAGTGACAGGGCCTAACCATTTGTATCCTGTACTCCCCCTGCTGCCACCCTGCCACAGTTGTCATCACTTTCTCTACTTTCTCCACACACACACACACAACCACACACTTTCTCGGAATTCGGAAAAAAGGGGAACTCGGAGAACGTTTGGAGCGTGTAAAACTCATAAAACACATTAAATCCAATCGAATAATCGAAATGTCACATTAGTTTCTAAAATATGACCAACCAACACGTAAGGAAGTTACCTACCCCAGTATTCCTTATACCATTCCCCCTGCAGTTAACGAGAACACACACAAAAATAAGAAGAAAAAACGGGGAAAAAAAACTCTTTTCAAACATCTTCTTATTCTTTTCTGTCTCTGTGCACTTTTCCAAATGCCAATTTGGTCGTTGAGCATTTCCAAACGATTTCATATTCAAGATACACTGGCCCTGTCCCCATACGCTTTTCCTTCGCTTTTTTTATGCCTCCCGTCCTGGCCGTCCTGTGGGTATAATTTTAATGGTCAAATCGCTGCTGGGGAATTGTCTCGGACCAAGACTCCCTCTCCTCTCTCTCCCTGTTGAAATGGAAATTGCTTTTCCATTATTTCCATGTGATTTTCTTTGGGCATTGAAAACGCATAAAAGAAAGCATTTCGCATTTACAAATGCCTAGCGTAGAGCCGCAAGATTTATTTGCACGCTGAGCCTCGGGATATATGGATGGTTCAGTCTGGGCTTCAGATGAGAGGTTTTTTGAAAAACAAAAATTGCCATCTTGGGATTTGTAGGTCATTGTTTTAATGTTTGTCTCGAGTAGGTTGTGGGGGAGGATGGGTGAAGAATGATTGTATTGAGAAATACAAAATAAAGTGTCAAGGATGGTAGTTGAAAAATTAAAAATTTATGTTTTGCTACAATATTATTTACTAATTCATTTATATTTCACAAAACCATCCTTGGTTGCTTTATAGATTCTTATTTCGTATTAATTTTCTAATAAATTTAGAGCACAACCAACTTTATTGTAAGATAAACCCAATTAAGACTTTCTAAAAAATTAACATTCGAAAACTTATTAGTTTCTAAGGGGATTTCTTAAATGGAAAATCAAGTTTTAACTTCCTTATTTTTTCCTAAGGTGATCAATAAATTGTAAAGGTTTCTTTCCCAAGAAATTTCCCTCCGAATCCATCAGTTCTCCTTGATTAAACTGATCCCCATTCGCTGGCTAAACCCATTAAGTAACCCAAAACGAAGCAGCATAAATGATTCAGCTATGCAGGAAATATGATTGATGACCTATACCCCACTTTTCCCCCCTCCTTTCCAGCCCTTTAACACTTGTTTAACCCTTTTGTGCGGCTATTTAACCCCCACACAGCCAGCCAGCAGGACAACCTCCCTCGCAGTCTGCGTTAAAGTTCATTAAGAAGTTTTTCGGCCAAAAATGGCGTCGCCTCGGCATCGTGACAGTGTGGAAAACTCTGTACTTTTCTTTTTGGGGGTGGCAAAAGTTTGAATGCTGAAAGCATTTCGCTGTACCCTTCGATGGGGGAAAGGAAATACAAATACTATGAGATCCAAATCCAAGTCCGGATCGAAGTTAGCTGCAAAGTGCTTCAGACAGGTTAATGACCAAAGGCAGTTTTGCATTCAAACGAGCTGCTGCTGCAGCAGCAACCCCCTTGTGCCAGAGGGTTGTCATGACAGACGAAAATCTAATTTACAACATGCAACTGCCACAGCGAGAGGGGGTGGCTTTCGTCTTGCCTTTTCTTTTTGGTGGAAATGGCGGGGGAAAATCTCTCGCCGAGAGAGAGATTAATTACGCTTGTGGGGTCAGTTAATGAATGCTCGCTTTTGGCGATAAGGGGTTAATGTTCGCCTCTGCTCAAATTACCGGGAAACTTTCCCCTCACACCCCCCCCCACGGGATGAGCATGACAAAAATTGGAATTTTCAACTCTTTTGTTGTTTGGGCCAACAGAACTTTTTCATTAACACCACAAGATGGCCACAATGATCCGGCAAATCGACGAATCCAAATCGGCAAAACGTAAATGAAAATTATACTTGATTGATTTCATATTAATTTCTTTGGAAAATTATGTTTGGCGGGGGGAGGAAATGGATGAAAGGAAAAAGGGGGGAAAATTGCATGAAAGATGATGTATGAATTTGTTTTGGGCCACGATGACTAAAAGGGTTCGAAAGGTTGGGTAGGTGTGGGGGATAAGTTGAGATATTGTGCCAGATACAGAATAAAAGAGAATCCTAGGGAATCTATAAATAATAATACATTATTTTAAATATATATTTAAAATTAAAATAAAAGAAAGTAATAATAAATTGATTGTTTCATAAATACTAAAACTTGGTAGAAATTATTACCATCCTCTGACAGTTACAATTGTTTCTTAAGAGTTTACTTACTTACTTACTTGCTCAATTATTATTTATAATATATTTAAAACTCATAAAAACATATATATTCTCATTTGTTTTAAAAGAACAATTTCATAATAAATATAAATCAAATTCCCAAGCTCTTTGTTTCCCATATCCCAAAGCCAAAATACACTTCCCTATCTAACAGATACACTTTCCCTTCCCTTACTCCATGAACAGCCCTGTTAAATTATTTTAAAATAAAAAAAACCCACCAATATTAACTAATTTAATGGCTCATATACCATCGCCTGCTTAAACAGCCAGGGCACGTTTCTGGCACCCAAAAAAATCCCAAGTCGAGGGGAAAATGTCAGCCCTTGAGCTGGACAAGCCAAGATATGGCCCATCAAAAATGTTCAAATGTTCGAAATGTTCAAATGTTCTTTTTAAATAAATGTCTCATTATGTGGCAGCCACCGCCCACCGCCCACACACGTGTCCGCCTTACGGTTTAGTTTTGGGCAGGAGTTACCATTACCTGCCCAGAGATTTTTCACTGCCCTCCGACATGTGTCCAATCAGTGGCAACGTGCAACGAACCGTAGAACACACGGAAAGGGCCTCAGAGTCCACTACACACACAATATATATCCCCCAACCTCTCGAGTCCGACAGTTTTTTCACAAAAAAAAAATTCAACAAAAAACTGGGAGAGGGGCAAAATTTTGCAACATTTTATTTACACTACACAGAAGAAGAGACACAGGACAAAGTTGGTGGGGGGGCTGTGATTATTTGTCTTGTGCCAATATATGCCCTCCTGCATATCAAATACGAGATACAAAATTAAACTAAATAAGAAAAATAAAGAAAGAAGTTCAATTTCAATGCTGATGAACCAAAAAAGTTGGTCAGTTTCGAGTTGTTCTCCCTCTTTCATGTTTGCTTAAGGTTTCTCAATTTATACAACTCCCGAAATGGGCCAGATAAATATTGGTAAAACACGGCTGTCACATCGACTATATGTACTGTACCTCTACAGTTGGGTCATTGGATGGGGGAGGCATCATATATAATATAAATATATATCAGCAGTATATAAAGGCATTTTAAAAAGAAATATGTATCTAAATAAATTATTTAATCTAGTGTGAGGGATCTTTTAAATGTTTTTCATATCAAATAATGCCTTAAATAATTTTAAAAACCTCACAGAGTAAATGGAAATAATTTATATATTGTACAAATGTATAACAAATCAGAAATTAATTGTAGTTTGGTGAAAAAATAAAGCCCAGTTGGAAAATATTCAACCAAACCACATGAGTTCTAAACCTAATCCCATTCCTTATTTTTTTGTAAGCCCCCCTCCCCAATGTCCAGAATGCTCCTTAAAAATCTAAACAGCTTTGAAGTATTATCCTGGTGGATAAAAAAAACGTTTTTCTCCCCCAATCAAAAGTTCAAATTAGAAGTAGAAATGCCAAGCAAGAGCCCCACAATGTCCAACCTGCCACTTTTCGACTAATCAAAATGCCTTTTGAATGCCTGAGTAATCAACTTGGATTTTTTTTATTTTATTTTATTTTATTTTACACCCACACCCACTGCAGGGAAAGGCAGGGAAAAGTCAAAAGAAGAAATGCGTAGAAATTAGCACAGAGTTGAATAGACACACGAGTGGCAAGGGGCCTGGAGAATGGGAATTGAAATGGGATTGGTATTCGAATTTCGCAAAACCAGGATGAGTACGAGGATGAGCACGTGGATGTTTGGCCTCCAGATAAGAGACTCACGCACATACGGTTTATATATATATATATATATATGTCAATTTCATTACATTGTTGCTGGAAAGGAGACCCTGAATTTCTCTCGTTTTTTCCCTCTTTTTAAAACGAACAAAAAGTCGAAGGAGAAAGAAATGCCAAATAGAAAGTTGAAACAGAAATGCGCCAACATCAAATATTTGACTTTGTATTGTATGTAGTATATATGTTTATATATATATATATATATATATATTTATATATCTACGGCTTTGTATGTATTTCTGCCTGTGTCATGTGCGTGCCAATCAGGCGTGTGTCCCTTTTAGGAATTACATGAGTTTCAGGCTTCTTTCATTCGTTTCTAAATTTTAAATTACGTTTGCCATGTGTTTTTTTTCATTGTTGGTCTTGCTTTTGCTTTCTTCTCTCTTCATTTGGGGTCAAAAGTCCTTGCTGTTGTTGTTTTTGCTGCCTGCTCCTGACACAAACACATATCACAAGCTGAAGGACCCTCTCTGTCGGTCGAAGTTTTTATGTTGTACTTTGGAAAATTTTCATTTGATTTTAGGTTTTGGTTTTTGTTTATTTGCTGGGAACTTTAGGCGTATACTTGGGAAAATATTATAAGATATTATATACTAGCAAAGGAGTTATGCATATAAAATGTTTTAAAAATGTATTATATTTTTATATATGTACATATGAAATAAAAATAAATAATTTTAAAACTGTTGCAAGGCTTTTTTGCTTAGTTTTCTTGAAAAACAACACAAAAACACAACGGAAAAAATTCCCCCATGTGGTAAGAGACAAGCAAGGTCTGTTTTTGTTAAGTGTTAATACAAATAACGAATTTGTTTGCTTGAAACTAGATCTTAAATTTGAAAATAAGTTACTATCAAGACATCCTATTTTTCAATTAGAAAAGCCTTTGATAAGATAATATTTTACCTATATATTTAAAATTGAAATTACAAATAAATTAATATTAAATTAAACTTAAGTTTTCTATTTAGAAGATCAAGCACTCTAAGTCCTAAATCAAACTTAAACTTTCCCCAAAAACAATTCAAGAATTGAAGTGCTTAAGTTCTTGGAATAATTCCCAGGTCCTTGCCACTTGAGCTGCTGGCTCATCAATCAACATCAGCCGCTCGAGTTGAATATGAATATGACATTTTTACGCAAATTACACGCCACTCGACAATTGGCCAAACACTGGCCTTGGGGCAAACACAAACACAAACACAAACACGGCTCCCTGGGATACATGGCCAAATCAGAGCTGGGACAGGGAAGAAGATCTCCTCCTGCCGAGTAATCAAGTGAGTAAATCAAATTTGAACAGTTTTTCAGCTACTGTTGCGCTATACTTTCCCCCCGTCTGGTCCCTGGTTTTTAAACGCATGAAAAATGATGGCAATGGACAATGGACAATACTGGAGCAGGATCAAGTGCTGGCCAGGCGGAGGCGTCCTGGGACAGCTCGGTCATTCATCATGACACCCTTCGGTGGGGACGACGGACTCTAGAGTCCCACCAACATGGACGTCGTTTCTCGTCTCTCGTTTATTATGCAAGCTCATGCCAGTGTGGCAGTGCCACGGGGCGTATGAGCGACGAAATGCTAATCTCGAGACAGGAGAAACCAACCCCTCCGGAGAACTTGATATTAATGGAATCTCACAAGTGTCTGTGTGTTAGTCCCACATGCAAAATGGTGGCTCTGGCTCTGGCAAATGCCATGATTGATTGACTTTATGTAAATTCCTGGCAAGGCACTTAAACTCTCCCCGCGACCACCGAAACTTCCTTCCAGCCAAACGATCCATCTAACATTTTATTTTGTTGGCCAATCTAATCAACGAGAGTCCGCCTACATTTTTTTATCGGACTCTGGGGCTCGATTTCCCTTCTTTTTTTTTGC
This sequence comes from Drosophila baimaii, assembly GCA_018874675.1. NCBI lineage: Eukaryota > Metazoa > Arthropoda > Insecta > Diptera > Drosophilidae > Drosophila > Drosophila baimaii. The sequence goes on from JAEIIU010047123.1 coordinate 26,514, forward strand.
ACACATAAATGCAATTTTTTATTGCCGCATATCTGAAATTGTAAAATCTAATTTGTTGTGAAAATGTTGGGCCTGAAAATGGAAAATGGAAAAACACAATTCGATTTTCAATTGCGTAATGTTGCGTATGGAATTGGTTTTGGTTAGAGCCGGAGTTTGGTAATTCGATTTGAGAAGTTATGGCTGGATCTGGTATCTGAAAGACTTTGAGAAGGGTACTACTTCTGCTTTATAATAAAAGGTCAATGGGGAGCAAGTGGAGGAGTTTATTCAGCTGAATTTTGTTCATAAAATATATGTTCTTTGTTATATTTTTCTTCTAAGAGATTAGTTGGGCTTTTAGAAAAGGTCAGGTGAGGTTATAGAGGTTGTTTCAGTATCATTTTTACTTAGAAATAAATAAATAAAATAATTAAAAGAATTACGAGTCTAGAGAGCATGGTTTTCTATTAATAATATATATTATACAAACTCTTTAAAAATATTTAAGGAGGACTTTACAATTAGGGGATTATTTTGAGAAAAATCTAGCGATATAAAGCATTAGCTCCTTAATCTATAAGACCGATTTACTGCCATTACAAGGGATAAAAACCCTTGCCATCAAAATCGCCATTACTTTTTTTTGTTACATATTCCTGAAATATTTTTAACAATTGTGCGTGCTTTGCGGCGAAGAAAACAGGAAATGCTGAAATGTCACTATGATGCTGCTGCCATCAGCATTCTCCATTCAGCATCCGACGGGATGTGGATGTGGCTCTGGCTGTGAATGTGCCACAAGGAATAAAGGACTGAAGGGATCCCCAAATGGAGAAGCTTACTCAGATGTCATCTGCTAGTCTCCTGGAAGATGGCAGGCGTAACGAATGGCAGAACGACACAAAAGGAAGCACCACACACACACACACACACAGGACGAGGGGAAAAATAAATAAATTATAAAATTATTTCGGCATAATAACATGTCAGGCTTTTTGCCCCCTTCTCGCCGCCTTATCGCCCAAACCCTCATGGGGTCGAGATGGCGGAAAAAACAACACTGTTAACATGGAAAAACTCGCCTGTGGCCACATAGCAAAAGGGACAAAAAATTATACATTTTTTGATGTTATTTTTTACATTTTATTCATCTTTTTTCTACCCTCATGTGTGTGTAGTGTGTGTGGCTGTGGCATCAAGTGCGTTTTCGGGGTAATCTTTCATGTGGGATTTACAGGCAGACACCCTCCACAGAATCCTGGACATTTGAAATTTTGTACTTTTCTTTTATATATGTATTTTTTTTTGCGGCTAGATTGTTTCCACCTTCATGGACCTTTGCCCTTTTTGGGTGTGTGCGGAATTTTATTTGTAAATTTATTTTCTTTGGTCAAAGGAGAGAGAGAGAGGGAGAGTGAGGCGGATTCTCTGGAGGGTTGACTTAGGGGGAAAATATTTTTAGAATGAATTGCGAATTCGTTTTGCATTGGAAAATACAGAAAAATAACTCCCAATGAAGTTGGCAATTCGTTCTGCACTCCAAGATCAATATTTATTTGAAATGTTTTCATTACGTTAGAGTTGCAAAAATTTGCAGAAATTATTAGCAGTTTTTTTTTTTTTGCCAGCATGACATTTTATCACAAATTTCATGCATTTTTTATATGCTTACACTTAAGGAATAAACTTTTGTTTACATCCCATTTGGGTCTCTAGGGAGATTTATGCCAAGCTTCAGTTGGTGACCCAAAGTGCTAATGCTGCCCAAATGGAATTTAAATCTTTTTTGTATTAGCTACGTGTATTTGGCATATGTGCAGGGAGGGGGTTTTTTTTTAGTTATAAACGAGGGTGTTTACAGAGGGGTGAAATGTAAATAAGTAATCTGTGAATTTAACATGCTTTTAGATCGTTTTTTTTTTGGGGAAAAATAGGGGATTTTAGCACTGAAATACCCATGATAATTTCCTTTGTCTGAGCCTTCACTTTTTTTAATTTTTCTCTCTCATTTACATACAAATCTTGCATTCCCATTCAGTCCCAAAAATTAATCACATTGCATGACGCATTTGGTGACCATATCTCTTTGTTCTATTTGATTGCTCCAATAATGCCATCAATTATTCAAAGCTTCACATTTCCATGCGCTTTATTTCCAGAGCTCTTATGAGCATTTCTTATTTATGAACATAAAAAAAAACTGTTGCAACTAAGAGAAAAAAAGACAGAAGGAAAATTGAAGAGCCAAGCAAAAATGGCAAAGAAAAGGAAATGGAAAGAAAAATCAACATAATCATCGATGCAATTTCATTGAGCAGCAATTCAAAAACATAGCCCCCAGACAGAGGGATGCCAAATGGCCAAAGATGATGACAATGGATGTGAATGGATGAGCACAGCAAGAGGGTGAGCATCGGGGGAGGGAGAGTGCCTGGTCAGCGCACTTTTGGGCAGCACTGTGGGCATGGAAAGATGAGTAAAAATGCCAAAGAAATATGTAAATAAAATATATTTAGAATTTAAATTCAATATTCTATTAGAAAGCTAGAAAAATGTACTAGTAAAATGTCTTATATAATTTCTGGAAACTTTTTAGATCATTTTAAAATGTATAAATAAATAAAGAACTCTAATAAAATAAATATTTCTAATAGTTTAAACAATTTTTTGAGCATTTATATTGTTATTAAAAAGTATATATATATAGATGGCAAATATTTATATGTTCTAGTAAGTAATTTTAAAACCATTTTAAAAATGGCAATAATACTCTAACTCATAAAATAAATATTTCTATATTTTTTAACATTTTATAGAGCATTTAGAGTATTACCTAAAATATATTCAAGCTCAAATATTACATTTTGACTAAATATGCGGCCAGTTTAAAAATGTTTTCAGTGTAATTATGTTTGAAAATAATTTTAAAATTATGTAACATTCTTCCCACATAAATTTTGATTATATTTCAGTACAGTTTCTTAAGTTTTTTCGGCCACTGTGACGGCGGTAAGCAAATTGAGTTTTGTTTTGTGGCTGTTGCTTTTGCTTTTCACATTTGGCAGTTTTATTGGCATTGCATACAAACACACACAACACACAAAGGTCCTTGCAAATACACACAAGCACACGCACAGGCACACACACACACAGACACTCAAGTGAAGATACATTTTATTACGCCGGACAGCTATTTTCAATATATTACCCGAGGCATAAAAGGCAAAAGCGCACTTGCTTGCTCGCTATTTGCTCTTTACATACGCGTTGCTGAAAGGATACCTCTCTCTGTATGTGTGTGTGTGTGTGTGTGCTTTCCATACTAAAAAACGCATAAATAAGGACCCGTCCGAGAGGAAAATAACGATTATGGTGGCTGCTGGTGGTGCGCCAGGATCTGTTCCTTAGCGGCTGCTGCGTGGTGGTTGTCCTTCTGGTGGTTGGTTTTGCTTTTTTTTGTGTATGCCCCTCCCTCTCGTGGCTTTTTTTTTCCTTTTTGCTTTTTATGCATAAAAAGTGCTTAGCATAAAGTCGTAAAAAACGTATTTGCCGCTATATATACAAACGTATACAGAGAGGACGAACGAGCCCATCGATGTTGTTATTGGCAGAGGATGCCTTTGGCCAGGGCTTTAGCCGATTTTCCCGCTTTCCCGCTTTCCCGCTGTTGCTGGTGCTGGTGCCTGGTGCTGGTACCGAACGCCGCTCGCCGCACCGATTTAGATGCTTCCGATAAGTTTGCGTTCGGCTAGTGCCGGTGCTTATTTGCGTTATTATGAATTTATGACACTTTGGCCAAGATGTACGACGCGCCAGGGGTCGCTGGATCGAGTGGGTGAGTCGTCGGTATTTTTGCTTTTTGCCAAAGATACAGTGGGAAAAATGTGGGGTGAAATTATATGTAATTTACTCTATTTTTTGTTTTATTAAATGGCTAGCTTTGTGTTAAAGCTTTAAATAATATGGAAAAATAATAATGTTTACTGTAAGAATATTCTATTTAAAAATGCTATATTTCTACCTTCTTTAAGAGTTTTTAATTCACCTCTTTTTAAGCAAGAAATCAATTAAGCTTCATAATAATATATGTTAGGTAATATTAAATAAACCTTTTTAAAAATACAAATAAACAAAATTATAATCATAAAATGAAGACTTAATTGACAACCATTTAAAGAGATACTTAAATTGGTTTTGGGTACTGATGATGCAAGTTCCTGAAACAGATGTATATCCTGCTGCCCCTTTCTAGTCAAGATCTTTGTGTTTTGGCTTGAGGTTGCGCTTTAATTAATTTATTTAAGAATAAAAATTTATCTTTGAAAAATATAAATTTAAATAGAAATATTCTGAATTTAATTTGTATTATTAATGCCATAATATTTCCTATTATCTTATAAAGTTATGTTAGTTAGACAAGTTATGTCTAAACTTTTTTCCAACAATTTCCTTGCTTTCCCAAAAGAAAAGTAATCTTTTTCCTAGTGCATTTTCCTACCAACGCAGTGGTGAATAATCGCTGCAGCATGAAAAATACGCTGATTCGCAGGAAAATCTTTGCTCGTGCCGTTTGACCATTTCCCTCACCCCTCATTCTCTCTCCCTCTTCCCTTCCCATCGGCAATGCTTTTCCGGCCTTTTGCCTCTTTTTCGTTTGCTGGTGTTTGCTTTTTTATCTGCGCAAGGACCCTGCCATTTTTTACGCAAATCGTCGCCGGTCCCTCGGACGCGCCAAATATCCAAGGCCCATGGTCCAGCCAATAACCGGCTCGCTGTGGCCTGGGAGCCAGGGAAGGACTTGAATCAGCTTTATTGCGGGCATCATTATTTTTATTATTATGACCACTTACATTTCCCGAACACCCACCCACAGGCACACCATGAATTTTCCCCACTTCCATGCGTTTTGTTTTTTTTTCTGCCTCTTCGTTTTTCGGGAATGTAAATGTTGCCTTGGCTTTGGGCCTGTTTTGCGGAATCAACCAAAAACGCGTAAATAACTTCAACCCATTTGTCCGGCAAAAAAGGGAGGGGGGCAGGGGAGGGCCGTATATAAAAATAAATTGAATTGGAATGCTAATTTTATGTTAATTGAAAGAGGGTTTTTATGCAGCTGTAGATTTTATGTCCTGTTTTTTGCCTCCCCATCCAAGGGAGGAGGAGCTCTATTTTTTCTGCCAGCTCTGCTGTGGTCAGCAGAGTCCAGCAGGATACATTTGAGGCATTAGCACTAAAAGCTTCTCATCACTCGGTAATTTTTCGTGTAATTTTTACGCTGCCCTGCGCATAAAATTCAATGGGCGTATGTATGTGGCTCTCCGCTTTGAAATTATCTTTCATTAACTTTGTGGCAAATTGATAGTTTCGCCTAAAAGCATGCAACATAAATTATTTTTATTTGCGCCTCTAATGTTTTTGTTTACAATTTTTTTCGGCGGTTGTAATTTGGCCATAACCATAGAATTTACATAGGGGCCAAGTTGGTAGCCATTGCTCCATTGCTTTAAGTGATTACCTAAAATGTGCGGCCTCGTTATTGTGACTAATTTGGTGGTTACTATACTGGGTTGTTGAGATAAAATATAGTGGTAAATAATTATGAGATAGAAAGAAGCCATTTGGCAATGATATTTGGTTCTTTAATTTAATAAAAATTCAACAAAATCTATAAAAATAATAAAGAAGGTAATTGTGATTCAATTTGATGAATTTTAAACAGAAATTCCTTTTATTTTAAAACCGTGTTCTTTCAATTAATATATCTGTAAATATATTTCCATATTTATATGATTAACAAGAAAGAAAAGCTAACTTCGGGCGTAGCCGAAGTTTATATACCCTTGCAGATAATTTACTACT
>JAEIIU010047132.1:0-20017 GCA_018874675.1 Drosophila baimaii
CTGTTTCATTTGGCCAAAAAATTTTTTTGAAAATCTGCTTTTTTTATTTTTGCTACTTAGATGTCCCCCCCTAAGAGCTTTCTGGACTGTCCTATGAAAATATCCTTATGAAAAAAACCCTTCTTAGTATGTTCTGTAAAAGGTTTTACTTGATCATAAAATATAAATAATTACCATGGTTATGCTATGGAATACATTAATTTTTGAATACGTGAATTTATGCATAATAACTATAACCTTTTATTATTTTTTTTATTTTAATTCTGACTTTAGTACCCCTACATTTTTTAATATAATTAAGAGGCAGTAAATAAATTTCTAGGGCTCCCACAATGCCTGCCTCTTATCGCCACATTTATTTCAGTTAACATCTCCAGTTTGCAGTTCCTTTTCTTGTTTAATGAGCTGCAACTCACATGTCTGAGGCCCATTAAACCCTTTGACCCCCGCAACGCGGCAGTGCAGGTATCATAAGCTCTCTATCTGGCTTAGCCGGGTTCATTATGCGACAGTTTTTCATATCTACCCCTAGACCTCGAATTCCTGCAAGTCGTCTCTGGGCTTACTAATTACATTTTCCGAGTGCAAACGAAGCGTGCGACGGCGAGGGCGAGGGCGAGGCGGCAGAGGGGTTGTCTGGGGGTTTGCCCCACTAATTAGTACGATATATATGTGTTTATAATGCGGACCGCTTTATGCGCTCCTCTGGCTCCCGGTGGCATGAATAGACCGAGGAAATAAGTGGCATAAATTAAAATAAAATGTACAAGTATGAAATGTAACTGCGGCCGGGAGACGGGAGACGAGGGGAGCGATAAAAATCTAAAATAAACACGCTGCAGCAGCAGCAGCAGCAACATGCAACATGCGCCCAGCAACTACATCAGCATTAATTAAGCATGAACATTTAACCTGCCCACACGGCCACGCCTCCACGGCAGGGAGTCGCGTGTCTTGGCCAGGAAAGGGTCTCTCTCCCTACTCTCTTCTCTCTTTCCCCTTCCCTGTTCTCTGTTCGGTTTTTTATAATTTGATTGATTTATTGTGTATCCCACGGAGGCGCCTCGCAGATGCACAGGCATTATGTGAAGGGGCAACCCTCCTCCGTAAGCGTATGGCTAATTTAATTAAAAATGCATTGCCGGACAGGTAACAGTTGCAGGTTGCACACACAAACACGAGCTGTCAAAACTATCAGATCAATTTACAGATAAGGCGGGCAAGGGAGCCCCGGACAGGTGCCAGGAGGTGTGACAGGAGGGTGCCTCATAAGAGCCTTAAATTCTTTACTCAGAAAACAGGTAGAAATATCCACAACTTTAATGTGGAAGCCTAAGCCTCGCTGCCTTTAAGGTCGTCATCCATCACTCGCATATTGTTAGCCAACTTATTTGTTGATTGTCTCCAATAAAAAGGACGAAGGACATAGGACCAAGGGGGGCTGCGAAAATTGACAATCACTTTCGGAGCTCCCAGCATGCCATTTAACTCTTTCAATATGTCACTAAAGTGTCTCGACCGACAGATATTGCCCGAGTCCCGATCCACTTCGGCGAAAATCAATTTTCCACGCCCTCGCCAAGCAGAAGAAAACTGTTATCCCTGTTGATTGATTACGCAGCCGGGTCGAGTGACTGAGCTAAAAGTTTTTCTTCGATTCACTTGGCCCACAAATAAATCATTAATTTTGCCAGGGACTGGATGGGATTAGCACGGGCCCAGGGCTATGTGATGTGCAACAAGCACTGCACTGGGAATAAATATAAGTACTACATATTGGAATATAAATTTCATCACAAATAGATATCTTTCTTAAATGTGGAAATACCTTTTTCTAATTTAAAGGAGCACAGGATGAGTAATACAACTGAAAACCCAAAGAGTAAAGAAATAATTAGAGAAGAAATATGCTTAAGCCAGTTTTTAAATTCCTAAATTTATATTATATTCCTTATTTATATATTACACTCCTTACATGATATTTTGAGGGATGTACTTGACCATGTTTCCCCTTTCCTTTACCCTTTCCAGGAGTCTCAGCGGAGCTGTACTACGTGCGTGAGGGAGCCATCAACGACTATGCCTTGAACTTCGCCGTGCCCGTGCCGGCCAACATCAGCGATGTGACCTTCACGTGGCAGTCGCTGGTAGAGCACCCGTTGCCCTACAGCATCAACATTGCCACCTCAGACACGGAGGTGCTGCCACGGCCCCAGTTGAATATTTCCCGGATCGGGGATGTGCCAATGGAGCCGCAGACCTGGGGCATTGCCCTCAAGTGCTCGGGCACCAGGAATGCCGAGGTGACGGTGACCATCAACGTGGAAGTGATCCTGGACCGAGCAACCAATAATAACACGAACCTAATCTTCAAGCGCAAGAAGATCTGCTTGCGCGAGGAGCAGGACAGTGCCCACGAGGAGTACGATGACGATGATCTGGACGTACTACAGCCGGCGCTGGGAGGTCACAATAGCGATGTCCACTACGTGGATCGCAACGAGGAGCATGTGGTGGCAAATGGACACCTGTCGCCGGACCGGGAGAAGGATAAGAAGCGCCCCGTGGTCACGGAGGCGCCAGTGAACGTGGGTCGGGGAAATTCTGGCGGCTCCAAGCGGGACTTTGATCCCATGCTGAGAGAGAACCTTGTGCCGCCCGCGAGCGGAGTCGTTACCCTCATCGTTGGAGGCATCCTGGCTCTGGTGCTGGTCTCCACCCTCATACTGATCGCCTACTGTGCCAAGGGTCCCTCCAAGCGACATCCCTCTAACGGAGTGCACCTGATCAAGACCTCCAGCTTCCAGAGGCTGCCCACCATCTCCTCCACTGCCCACAACTCGATCTACGTCTGCCCCTCGACCATCACACCCACATACGCGACGCTGACGCGGCCATTTCGCGAATATGAGCATGAGCCTGAGGAGTTCAACCGCCGTCTCCAAGAGCTGACCGTCCAAAAGTGCCGCGTCCGGCTCTCCTGCCTCGTCCAGGAGGGAAACTTTGGGCGCATCTATCGCGGCACTTACAATGACTGCCAGGAGGTACTGGTCAAGACCGTGGCCCAGCACGCCAGCCAGCTGCAAGTAAACCTGTTGCTCCAGGAGTCCATGATGCTGTACGAGGCCTCGCATCCGAATGTGCTCTCCGTGCTGGGCATCTCCATCGAGGACTATGCCACGCCCTTCGTGCTCTATGCCGCCACCGGCAGTGTGAGGAATCTAAAGAGCTTCCTGCAGGATCCGTCGTATGCCAGGAGTGTGACCACCATTCAGACGGTGCTGATGGCATCACAGCTGGCCATGGCCATGGAGCATCTACACAACCACGGCGTCATCCACAAGGACATTGCGGCCAGGAACTGTGTGTAAGTATTCAAGTGAAAGGCTAATATATGAAGGAAAATATATTATAAATTATCCAAATGTAAAAGTCCAATTAAGTTAACGATCAGTTAATCTAGAAGCACATAAAATTCGGGTCTCAAAATGTCCAATCATTATTTTGTTATTCATTTTTTAACAAATTATAAACTGCCTTGAAGCCCCATTAAATCCTTCATTCTTTCTTCAATAGGATTGATGATCAGCTTCGCGTGAAGCTCACAGACAGCGCCCTAAGTCGTGATCTCTTCCCAGGCGACTACAATTCGCTGGGCGATGGGGAGTACCGACCCATCAAGTGGCTTTCGCTGGAGGCCTTGCAGAAATCGCATTACAACGAGGGCAGCGACGTGTGGTCCTTCGGAGTCCTGATGTGGGAGATGTGCACACTGGGCAAGCTGCCTTACGCCGAGATCGATCCGTATGAAATGGAGCACTACCTGAAGGATGGCTATCGGCTGGCCCAGCCCTTCAACTGCCCAGATGAGCTGTAAGTACAATCAAGAATTTTTTAGCAACAATAAGAATAAGAAAACGATAGCAAAAACCTATTATTTAAGTGCAAAATCAACAGCATGAATACCTACTTTTTTTGTATTATAACTTAAGCTCACCCTAAAGTGTCTGTTGTTTTCTGTAATATTAACACCTTTAGTTTACTTATTTTCCTCTAAGACCTGTTTGGTAATGCCTTCTTGTTTCCCCATTTACAGATTTACGATCATGGCCTATTGCTGGGCCTCTATGCCGGCCGAACGGCCCTCGTTCAGCCAACTGCAGATCTGCCTATCGGAGTTCCACACCCAGATCACCAGATATGTTTAACCAGCGGTGCTGAAGCATGCCAAGACCTGTAAATACAACAAGAGGCGGCGTCGCAAGATTTTCCAGCAGACCACCTCGTCCACTCTGTTCCCAAAGACATATTTAAATGGTAGTGCTTAGATATACACATAGGGATTAGCAGCAATCTTATATGAGAGATACCCAACCGTACACAAGCGAACAAGGATAGGATGGAGAGCCAGAGGTGACACAGTTGTTTGGAACTCTCCATCTAAGTTCTCTTCTAAATAACTCCTAGGCCTAGGTTAGTCAGTAAGGACATGTGACATTTCAATGCAAGAACTAGGATTACATAGAAAGAAATACACACCAATTGAATTTCCCTGTTAAGATACACTTTATCTCGCCAAGAAGAGCAGAAGCCCAGTAAAAAGTTTTCAACTGAGTCGCAAGAGACCAGGAAATATTGATATGGTAATCATTGCTATAGCACAGTCAGAAAAACCAGAAGCCCGAACTAGGATAGGACTCCCCCCAAAACGAAATCGTAGTTTCAGTGAGAGCGTTGCAAGTTTGTCATTATATTATAATGGGATACCAATACGATACCAGAACATATATCTATGTAAATGTATTCACGTGTATGTAAATGTCTAAGACCGTAGTGCTAGTAAGAACTCGAAATATTTATCTAATGTTAGAGCACAAGCGACACCGAACCCGAAAACCATAATCCTCAACCCTACACCCTTAACCCTAAGTTATTGCCCCTTACAGTCTCGAGTTGTAAGTTTTTGTGTAATATACTTAAGCAGTTCGCATTAGTTCTTAAGTTACTCTTATGATTTCTATGGCAAAGACACAAAAGAAAAACGATTTCAATAAACGTCCGTGCATAATATTTAAAAAACAAAACTAAATGCTGGCTTTTCCTCCTCAAGTGGGGCACGGGGAAATGGAAGGAGCGAGCGAGCCACTCTCCATGGAGCAAGGAAAGCCTTCTCATTGAGCCCGACCACGCCCGTCACTTAGCCTAAAACAACGCACTCTAAGAGCAATGTGTTGTTTGGTTACTACCCCCGCACGTCCCTATTCCACGTAGCCAAACCTCAGACCCAGATCCAGCACCAGCCCTAGCCCCAGCCCCAGCCCCAGCCCCAGCCCCAACCCCAAGTGAACCTAACCCAACCCAACGCAACCGAACCAATCTCTTTGCAACACAAAAGGCATGTAATGCCAACTGCCTATTTGTGAGCGGGCTGTCCCTCTACCTCCAGCTACAGTGGTACCTCCTAAATGGGAACTATGCATCTTTGTAACAAGACTCTTTGCAGGTCTTTGTTCAGGGGCCTTTTGCTCTGCTTGAGAATTATAATATCCAAGGTAAGGGATATTTTCTAAAAGGTTTTTTCTCTATTTATTTATAAAAGGATTTAGTTAACTCTAGGTTTTATAGGCTTGATTTAAGACCCGACTATATATCAGCTCACACAGAGATCATTTAGTCAGAAGACAAGTACAGCAAACAGTCTTCCACCACGAACTCTCTTCAGCTAACATCGCCTCTAAGTTGAGTTCAATATTTTTGAGTAAGTAAGCCTGTCACTAAATTCTGTTCCTTAACCTTATCGTGCATTTCTTACAGTGTAAAAGGTTGATCAGGGTACCACTTACTCGTTGAAAATTTCTCCATTAGTCAGCGACCACTTTACATAGGCAAAGTCCTAGTCCGCACACCTGCACGTGGGGAGGAAGGCTCAGGTCACGGCATGCCTTTTGATTGCCATGCTGACACTACTTAGTTTTTGGCACGTCATGCTGGGGACATGATGTTGGCAGCGTCCTTTTTAATATGCCCCTCACACCATCAACGAGAGCAAAGACTAGTTTTCGTCCTGCCCCCGTAATGTCCCTATCTAGCCAGAGATCCTTTAAAAAGCGCTCAAAGTGGGGGCCTGCTCCTGCGGCACGTGCCCGCAGCCATAGCATTTAGCTAAACCCACTACGCAAATCGAAAGCTAATAAGTACGAGGCCACCAAGGATTTGGGTACAGCATGAAAGTGGCTTAAACAGAGAGAGTCACAAATCTCCAGCTTTATGCATAAATTCAGAGCTCATTTTTAAAGAAGAGCGCGGCCGAGCAGGAAGACTGTTCTGGTTCACATATCGCATGTTCACGAAACAGACTTTTAAATTATTTAAGAACCTACTTTCGCTGAAATTTCAATAAAAAGTGTTTGTTTTTAAGTTTATTGTTAGGGTGTTTGCTTTTTGTTGTTTTACTTACCCATGTTAAACCTTTAATTAAGAAAATATAACTTCACAACTAAGGCAACAATCTATACAATCAAAAAAAACTTATAAAAAAACTATAAAATCGCAATGCAAATCCCATCGCAGAGCTCTTTGAATCTGCGATAAAGTTGAGTAAAATTGGCAGAGCCATACCCTTTCTGACGTTTGACTTTGTGGCCAATCTGTCGAACCAAAAAACTGCTAAAGTTCAAAACTTTGAAGTGATATCGATGAAAGAGCAGTGAACTCGTGACAGAGCATCCTTTTGACTTTTTAGCGAATTTACCCACAGTCACTTAATATCCATAGAAGTCGCATTGCGGTCGGCAAAGATTTATGGAGTCAAAGCAACCCAATCAAAGGGCTCAAAAAACAGTGAGCTCGAATAGTTGCGTTTCAATCAAATTAAGCTGCAGTCCTGGGCTGGACGGGGGCGTACAAAGGATATTTAGTTATTAAAAAACGCACAAAATGGTAAGGCAACCTGGACAAATAACTGAACACAGCCGAATCGCCAAAGAGGTCGGTCGCAGTGAAACCGAATCCCCGAAATGGGCGGAAAAAAAAGGAAGCCAACGGAAAAGTGAGTGCGGACAGAGAGAAAAAAAACTGGAAATTGAAAAACAAAAGCCAACTGGAACTTTGTTTTCGGTCAACACTCTAAGCCAAAAATCAACAAATATAAAAAATTTGGTGGCACGTGAGGCAGCATTTCAATTTTTTAGCGCTAAAACTTTTGGCAGCGCAGAGGCAGCGGCAGCGACAGCGTCCCATCCCCTAAAAGACCAATGCCATAAAACACCAGCAACAGACGACTGAGAAAAGTGGGAAAAGCGGGAAAAGCGGGAAATCAAGAGTGAGTGAGAGTGGGACGACAGTTGGTCGTCAGTCAGCGAGAGTGGAGTGGAGTCAGTTGGGAGCCATTTGGGGAGCCAACTCCCGTGCCGCCCACGACCTCCAGCTCCTGCTCCTGCTCCTGCTCCTGTTCGAGTGCCACTCCTTTCTCCGTTCTCCTTTCACCGCTCCCTGCGGCAGGTGATGTCTGAACTTTGCGGTGGATCAGCAGGAGTGGGTTGAGTTGACGAAGAGCTGTCAGTGTTGTCGACATTTGATGCCAACAAATAGCCAAGTAAAACTGCGGTTAAAGCATATTACAAGTTTGGGATCGAGTATATAATTGAAAAAGGATTTAGAAAACATAGAAGTTCATATTTAAAAATAACACAGAATGTGGATAAGATAGTTTATAAAGAGAAAACAGAATTGTACAAGTCAAAATATATTTATGTATATATATATTCAACTACAGAGCGAAAAAACCTATAAGGATAACAAATTAAACTGCTTCTTTTCTTTTTTATTTATTAAACCCCTATTGAAGAATGGGGACATAACTCTTACATTTACGCACTAAAGGGAATTCGAAGGATTTTTGTTGAAGTATTATGTATACGCACTGAGGAAAAAATCCGTTCTCAACGTTCTCAGATAATAATTGAAATATTAGTATATAATATAATTTATAAATCCATGAATAAAAGTTCGAAATCAGAGCTAAAACGTAATCCAAAGAAGGTTTCAAACTTTTCTAAAAACACTTACCTGTTCACGAGAGTTTAAGTTGAAATTGGTTGAACAATTTTTAATAATAAGTCGAAATTAGCGGGAAAACAGTGCAATCGGCTGCACTGATCCAGTGGAGCCGGGACGGGAGTTCGTCCTGCTGATGGCTTTTCCTAACTGCATCACAACTTTTGGAAACTCGGTCGGGGCTTGGCCTGTCCTCAAAAATTGATTACTTTGTCGAAAGCGCTACGCGGTCCAGTTTGGTTCAGTGCGGTTCGGTGGGCATTTTCAAGCTGTTGATTATGGCCACGGGGTATTAGCTCAAAAATAAATATTTACCTTTGAAATTATAAGGCAAAGTTTGCCAGCTTCTGGTATGAATCCTATGATTGTTGCATCAGCTCGGTTCGCTTGGAAAAGTTTTGTTTTTTTTTTTTCTGTTGCTTTCGATTGCAAAACTAATTAAAAAGTTGATGAAGTTCGCCACTTGGTATTGCTTTTAAAGATTTAATTCGTAAATTGCTGGTGGAAGAAGGGAGTGTTTGGATGAAAGCGATTTAAGCTTAGGTTAATTTCTTCTATGGTTGTCACGCTCCATAATAAGGAAAGGATTTTTAAGGGGGTAAATAAATTAATCCTGTCTTGGTAACAAGTTAATTGGGTTTTGGTTTGCTAACTCTTAGTAAATACTGATTTATTAACAAGGAAAAATAAAGTAGTTATTACAGAATATATGTTTACCAGTTGTAAAGGTAATTTAATTATAAATCCTATTCTAATGTGTATTTGAAACAGTTGTTATAAATCTAAAAGTTACTTATAAAGCGCTTTCATCTAGAAATACTTATGCATTTTATTGATTTAAAATGCCCTATTTTTTCTAGGGTTAAAGAACGTCCATAGTCACAGTCTTAAGTTTTAAGCTAAGAGCTGCTTAAGCCACTTTCTCCACTCGAACCCCATCCGCGTTTCCCGCCCGCTGTGAAAATGCCAAATGCAAAAATTGTTTTTCAATTTCTTTTCTTCTTTTTCAATACGCTCAGCGGCTTGGATGGGGAGGAGGAGGACGGCCAAAGGACGAGAAGCGCGAGTGAAGGAACAGAACAGAGAACAACATTAGCATACAACTTTTCTTATTATTTTTTATGTGAAAAATTCTCCAAATTGCCGCCGTCGCTGGCAAATGGGAAATGGGAAAGGAGTTCCCCAGGATAAAGCGAGACCGAGGGGACCCGAGCAGCGTCAGCAACAAAACTGCAAACGGCCAAGGAAGCGGAAACGGAAAGAATACAACGCCAGACAAACGCCAAAGGAAAATTTCGTTTGCTCGGTGGTGTAACGAAGGGCGGTCGCCTGTATCTCAGCGCCGAATATCTTTGCATCCGCATCTGTAGCTGTATCTGTTAGTCGTATCTCTGGAGTTGTGTCGATGAGTCAAAGCCAGTGACACACGGACAAGAATTCAGATTAACTAGCTTTTGAATTTTCTTTGTAAGAAATAATAATAAACAATATAAAATGTAAGCGGATTATCCGGTTTATGACTTAAATAAATTTAATATTAATACTAACAATATCTGAATAGCTAGCTTTAATATATAAAGGGTGGCTTTTGGCTAGAGTAAACTTGTTATCGATAAGAGTACTCAAAATATAATTCCCCAACATACCAAATATCCACTAAAAGCTCCCATTTATTTTTCTCCGTGTGCAGGAAAGTGAAATCCATCGCGAGTTGGCTTAAAATACATAATAATGACATGGAAGGAAATGATTTTCATTTGCCAGCCATCGCTTGATTGAAGTTACGGTTACCCAACTTCAGCCGTGGCTGAGCAGCTCCACAGCTCCGCCGCATCCCGCTTCCCGCTTCATTTGTCGCAAAGTTTTATTGAATTACTCGGGCGTGCCTTCAGTCGCAGACTGTCTATGAATTCGAGTGGCTGGCGGAGTTCTTCGGGTAGGATGTGGTGCTCTTCTTCCTTTTGATTATAACGCCTTTTTGAAAATTCATTAAAAACTTTTCCCACTTTTTCGCCGACGTTGTCAATCGATTAGCCTTCCTGCCCTCCGCTTTTCCCTGCCACCTCTCACTCCCCCAAAAAAAAAGCGTCGCCACCTGCATTCATTTATCATTTTCCACCGCCACCGCCGCCTTTCGTCACTTGCCGCCTTTGACTTTGCCTTTGACTTTCTGCCAATTGTCATTATTCATCGCAAACTGTTTTCCAGCTTCCACCTCAATTTCCTCTCCGGTCCGGACTGTGCGAGTTAGCCGAAAATTTCCCACATATGCCGGACCCGGTGTGATTAATTGTTGCCAGCATGGCGGCCGCCTATGTATGTTCGGGAGTCAAGTGAGTTGGGTTACTTCTGGTTATTTGTGTTGACGCTAAATTCTGCAGTCAGGGCTCATAAAACACCCGCCGAACTTGAGACTCGGTTTGGGGCAGTGGCAATTGATTGCCCCAACGAGGCATCTGTGTTTCAAGTGCTCAGTTTCCCTCATGTGATTTATAAACTTGCCTAATCAAGAGCTGTCGAACTGGAGTAATTTCCTTGGAATTGTTGTCACTTTCGGGTTACTTCTAGGTTTTTATACGAATTTATCGAGTGGCTAATAATGTCTGTGGACACTACAAAAATGTAAAATGAATTTGGTATCTGAAATATGTACAGAAAAGCGTTTACAATTGGACTTAAACTTAAATATATTTCTATTGAGGAGTAAGAGCTTGTGGTAGAGATGTATATCGAGAGAACGACTTATCGGACATATATTATCTTTAAATATCGATTCAGTATCGATGTATACATTTTTTCTGCCATCCCTTGGCTTGTATCTCATAGATTTTGAAGCTTCCTGCTTATTTCCATAAATTCCTCCAGCTGGTAAGCTTTGTACATCTTGCAAACTGATTTTTTGACTCTTCTCACTTGCCTAACTCCCCGCTCTTGGCACTTGCATCGCACAGACTTCCCCCTATTTGGCATCAGCTTGAAACAATAGCCATTAAAGCCATTATATTGGGAATATACAGACTCCCAGGACCGGGCGGCACACACATCTCCTCTTTGGGATGCAGCGAACGCTACATCAATTTGTCGAATAAGCAACTTAATCATTTGCCATTGTCAATGCAATGCGGCTGCCGCTTGGCCATTACCGATGCTGGAAGGATGTTTGGGGCGCGGAGGATGCAGGATGCCCGGAACTGAAACCGAGCTTCGGTTCGGACTCCGTACAGGCAGCTGGTCGTCCTCAATGGAAGCGCTGCCAAGGCTTGGAATAAAAATTATGCAGACTCGAAACAAGGACGGTGGGCGGTGCAGCTCCATTCAACCGACAAATGTGGCCATGCCACTTGCTGCCAAAATCAGCACAGCCAGAAAAGAGGCGAGGGGCGGGGCTTAGCTGCTCTACTTGACTTGGCTATGACTCTGACTCTAACTCTGACTCTGCTTTTGGCTACGGCTTCGGCTTTGGCTTTCGGATTTGGCTGACTGCAGTTGCACAATTTGTCGGCTGGGGGATTCGTTTTTGGGGCATCCAGTGGCTGCCATATTGCCACTTGCCACTTGGTTTTATGCAACAAATCATTGGCATAATTTAAAGCGCCCCATCTTCCGCTTCTCCGTGTCTGTGCTGTGATGGGGCCACCAAGGGGTTAAGTGCCATGCATGACTGGCATGCCCACTATCTCTGGCCTCCACCAGTTCTCCATTTTCTCCATCCATCCTGGCCCGTTCATGCCAGATTATTGAATGTGGTCGGAGATTAATGGTGCTTCTGCCTCTCGGTCTGGGTTCCATCTTCGATTGCCGCCGCCGCCGATGTCCTGCATAAATGTTTTCTCGTACAGGCTGCCTGTGGAGTATCAACCGGATTAAATTCCCCTGTGCATCCTTTTTAGCCCCTGGATACAGGATGCAGGGGGTATGTCAACTACAACTACTAATGTTTGGCTTTTTAATTTGTGGAAATCCGTAGGGTAAACTTGAATAAGTTGTCCATGGACTCACCTGAAGTCTTTCAAGGGAGAGATGGACTTATGGGAATTACTCGTAGCAATCTCTTTATGGGATTTCATTTATGATTACTTATAGGACTTTGTAAATTGGACTTTACAAGTTGAGGGCGAAGAAAAAAGTTATACTTTTTAAAAAGAAAATGACTCAAACGATCGATATGGACAGGAAGAGCTTTTAGTAGTATATCCAAATTCTTGTTCATATTTTTCCTTTTTATGTATGAAATTTATCTCTATTTATAATAATTATATATTTTACAAAATTGAAGGTCGCTAAAGCGGACATTGAAATGATCTTTCGAAAATTAAAAACTTATTTTTTGTTTCGATATAATAGATTTTTTCTGTAATATCGAAAAAATCTTTGTGTTGACAATCGATTTTTCCAGCTACACCTTTTAGTAAGTATGAATAGAGATATACATTTTAATTTGAAAACACTGCAGCACAACTAATTAATTGTTTTTATAGTTATGCTAACGATATGGGTATGATTTTCAACTTTCCAGCTTAATGTAATATAGAGTTTATAACTCTTTTCGCCAAACTTTTTCACACTCCCTGTACTCTGAACAAACGGAGCAAGTTTACCATTCACGGTGGCAACTTGTTTATGGCCCAACTGGCTGCAGATAGTCAGGAAAGCGCAAATAACAAACAATAATACTTGTAATGGTGAGGCCGCTCACAACGGCAATTTAATTAAATTTTGGCCAACGCCCGTTGATTCCCGGTATGGTCTAGTTTCGGTCCGCAGTCCGGGCTACTACGTGCCAAAGAGATGGAGGAGCGAGGAGTTCTTCTGCGAGTTTATATGTGCGCATACCTGGAAAGTCTGTCGGATGGCGACATATGCGGCGCATAAATTAAACACTCCTCTCCGAGGAGGAGTCGAGGAGAACGAACTGGCTCACGTACTGGTTCTGGTACTGCCACCTGCCACTTGCCACTTGCCACCACTCGCCTCTGGCTTTGGGCCATAAACGTGTAGGCATTGCTCATTAGTTTTTCTCGGCCAGGTGGAGAAGTGGCAGCCAGGGGATCTCCTTGAGACACATTCACCGACCTGGCTTGTGTGTGTATTTTATTTTATTTTTTATCGATTTAAATTCATTTTTCTTCTGCTGCTGCGACAACATTATTCGCATTACTCGTTCTCACCCGGCTTGCACTTCGGCAGTTAATCATTTCTGCCGCTGCCTCTGCCAAACGTGTTTATTTCGATGTTGCATTTTTTGGCTCACGTCCGTTTCAATTTCCCAAAAAGGTGTCTTCCGTTGGCACCTCTCCAGCTGCTCCTTGTGCGGAGCGAGTGCCATAAAGTTCCAGCTCGGCACTTATTGGGGAAATTTACGGTGCATCTCTGAAATATAAAATAGAACTAACCGATCTGGGTATTTCCTTTTGCCAAATTTACGGGCAATTCAACATTGGCACTCTTTCAACTGAACTAATTTTATTTAAAATTTGAAGCGGGAAATTGAATTTGATTTTAAAAACCAATTACTCAATGGTTTGAAGCTAACCACTTGGTTAGAAATTTGCATTTTAATTATTGAGAATACTCAAGCAAGTGACCGAATTGTTTTGAAAGCTGGGCGATTTGTGTGACAAATATTATCTTGGAGAGTCCCCTAAGCAAGGCACTTGTTTTTGCAGAAGTGTATGACCAGAAAAATATTTTGCGAAGCTATGATAATATGGGAAAATAAAATCGATCCATAAAACCAAATGTTTGGTTCAAGAAGAAAAATTATTACACATGTCTAACTAGTGTTGGGAAAATACTGCTCACATGGATGAACATGTTCTTTTGATCTTTTTGTTTAAAATAGGTAAGTTACTCATTTTGCTAACTCGTTTAAAGTTCACTTGCACACTTGCTCTCTGCTTTTTGCTCAGTTGCTCACTTGTTCACCGATCTTTGCTTAGTTGCTCAGTTTGCTTAGTTTGTTCACTGCTCATAAACTGATTAATGAGCACTGCATTTCAATTACCAATACTTTATAAAGTATTTTTAAACCAACATGATCAGTTTTATAAAGAAATAGAGTATAGTGAGCAAAGAAGAGTAATCAAAAAGAATTGAACAACCGAGTAAAAATGAGAATGAGAACAATTGAACAAAAATTAGCAGTCAGCCAATTTAAACAAAATAAAATGAATTATTCCATTATGATACCTTAAAATATATACATACATATTCAAATTTTAAGGCATTCCAGAATTCTATTTTTTTAACAATATGGCTAAAAGCCAAGTACATTCAGATACAGATTAAGAGATAGAGCCTCTTTCTCATTCTGAGCCTTAAGTTTATTTTAATAAAATCGAAGGAGCCTTAAACTATAAACCTAGGACATTATCTGTTAGTTAACATTATCTGTTAGTTAACAATAGGTTGTCTAAAAAAAGTTAAGACAGTGCTCACCTATTGGCTCCGATAAGATGATGTCACCTATTAGAATAGTGTTCTAAATTTGGAAATGAAAATCAGTACGTTCGTGAAAAAAGCTTCCCGAATATTAGCTTATATTAATAAATTGAGTAAATATTGCAAAACTCTTGCATAGCTTAATTCTGCTGAGGCCACATAGCAGGTTTTACAGATTTAAATTTGCATAAAGTAGACTCCGATGTATATTTTATTTTATTTCAACTTTTTGCGACAACTGCCCTGGCTGGCAATTCTTGGTCTGGCTTTTCTGGCCCGCAATGAGGAAGAAGTGTGGAGTCCTTCGTCTGGCAGACGTGTTCCGAGTGGAGCTGGTTTGTGCTCATTGAAGTGTGCCCTTGGGCCACGGGGGAAGTGGGGGGCGGGGCCGAGGGGACCTTGGCCAGAAGTTTATCAATAAAATGCTGCGGTACACGAGTTATTTCTTTTGCATAGATGGATAAACAGATAGATTGGTAGGGAGCCGAGTTGGGAGTTGGAGAGCCGAATAGCTGGGAGTTGGGAGTTGGGAGCTGCGCCTCCATGCTTGACTTCACCGCACAGACTGCTTTTTGTGTGGCGTAATATATTCATGCTCTGCGGTTGACTGGCCATGGCATGCCAAGAATATATCCCAATAAAAATATGTTATGGGTCACGGGCGGGAGATATTCCGCTTAACCTTTTGTCCGCGCAAGAAAGGAACTACGATCCGATAAATCAATCAGTGGCGATAAAACACGCGGCGTCAGGCCGTGTAATTCAATCGCCGCGAGTGCGGAAAACAACACTCGAATGAGAGATCAATTTTTGGGAAACTAAATCGAACCCATTGAAAGGTGTGTGTGCGTATTGATAACTCAATTAACATGTTACTTCCACGAATTATGAGCAGATTTTGCGAGCTCGAATGGAGAGGAATCGAGTATCTTGTATCTTGTATCTCGAATCTTGTTTCTGGGGCTGTGCGTTGAAGAATTACTCGGGCTCAAATTTCAGACAGCAGAGCACAGTAACCCGAAACTTTGCCAGGGGCCGTTGTGAACAATTGATTGGAAAGGATTCGGCGGTACATGGTTCATTTTTCCCCCGAAATAAATTCCCAGTGAAGCGTTAATCCCATTTTCGGTCCGCCGAAGGGTCACCAAATTGTTGCATGCGCACATAATCGGATTTAAAGGGCTCCGGGTAGGGTTTACTTTTATTTTTTATTCCGCCCCAGGTTCTACCCCTGGGCAATTGCCTGTGCTGCCGCACTATTTAGTGACAATGACCTACTTGTTGGCCATGCCCGAGAACCTTATCCAAATCATTTACGGGCGGGGACTAAACAAAATTGTGCATAAATTAAAAATTGCTTCATAACATAAACTATAGAGCCATAAAAGCGGGAGCCACAGCCGCCCTGCCAAAGGAGATTGCCTTGTCAGCCGCCTGCTCTTTCCATCCACTCCCTGGTGTTTTTCCTTTTCAAAGGCAAAATTGATGACAATGCGGCTTTTCATCGCCTCGCACAGGCTTCAATTTGTGTATGTGTGTGTGTGGCAACAAAAGATAAAAATTTTCATTAAAACCATTATAAACTGATTTAGCAGCAGACAAAAAAAAAAAAAAAATAAAAAGAGAGTATGAAAGAGAAAATATCACAATTCAGGGCTCAGTGGAAAAGCAGAAGCCTATTGAAGGCGCTGCACTTAACCGGATAATGAGGAGGATCCTTTGAGAAATCAATGAGAGTTCACTCTTTATTAAAATCCTGTTTGTGAGACTTCAAGAAATATAGCCATGAATGGAGAATGCAATGTATACTTGGGAAAACGCATTGGAAGGGCATTTTATTCATGGTTTGTAAAATACCAAATTCGGAATATTTATTTATGTTAAATATATTATAATCCAAAGTTTGATCATTTTTAATAACTTGTAATTAATTTCGCTTGACTGTTATATACTTCGCTTTTTAATGCATTGTGAGCTTCCATTTGAAAATTAATTAATTTAAGCTTACTTAATCTCCAATTGAAGCCTCATTGAAATAAAATGGATTTCTTTATCACACAATAGATCTCTTCCACTTAAATTGTTTTAATTCTATCAATTTTGGTTACGCCATTTTATTGAAGAAACGGTTTATCTAACCACCAATTAAACTTGGTACTCAATAAATATCTTTGCCTGTTATCGGACTCCGCCCACATCTGATCGCCTTTCACCGACGCCAGAGCATCGGATATTCCATATATCATCCCCTTTTTGGGTAAGAGGATACAATGTATTCAATATGTACGGGCATACATTGCGTGTCGCAAATATAAAGCAGAGATGGGAATATTTGATACTAATGGAAGTTATGAATATTGTATCTTAAACTTTTTTATTGCAGAACAGTTATTTTTTAATAAATTTTAGTAACCATTTATATATATATTTTGTATATATTTTAAACCATTTTATAAAATAATGTTTGTTTTTCAAGTTATCGATAATTCTAGGTTTAATTCTATCGACTTTGTCCCAGCACTAATTGTGATGACAAGATGATGTTTAGATTTCCCTTCACTATAATAACGTGTGAGTTGGGTTAATTATATTATTTGTGGCCAAGTTAACATGTATTACAATATAATTTATTAATAAAATTATCGGAAATATAATTAAAGCTTCGTGATTTTTGAACCTTACCATTACGGCAGGCACTGTGCAAATCTATAGCCAGGCTCGAATTAAACATACGCGACCAAGGAGGCATAGACACACACACACCTTCACATACAGCGCGCAAATATTGTACGTTGTGTAAATATCCTGTCTCCGTGTCTCCTGGCTGCGCTTTCCGCTTTCCACTTTGCATTTTCCAGTTTTCCGCCACAGCCTTCGCCGATGATATTAGGCTTTTGTGTGGCACACGGCGAGTGTCGTGCTGGGCAGGAGGTCCTTTCTTTGTGTGCCTCTGTGTGTGTACGGGTGTGTGTGCGATAACACGACGAGGATTATTTCGCATTACTTTATTTTCAGGACCGCTAGCAAGTTTTGCGGTACTTTGGCACACAGCCTTCGTCCCATATAATTTACACGCTGATTGCATGGCGGGATTATGTATAATTTCTCTTCGGTTTTTCGGTCTTCCCAAAATCCCAACCCCAGCCTCCTGGCACCTCCTGGTTTATCAGATCCGCTAGGTATATATACATTTTTTGTGATTTTTTTCGTCCTTGCCTTAGCACGTTTTTATAAGCTTATGAAATTAATTGTGTGTGTGTGTGTGTGTGTGTGTAGGGGTAGATGCGGTGATGGATATGGATATGGGCACATTTGATTATGTTTTGGCTAAATAATGAAATTATCTGGTAATAAAGCGTAATTCTTTCCCCCGTCGCGTCGCTTGGCAATTTTGAAGGTATTAACGTGGCTTAAGAACCCCAGAGGGCCGGGGCATCATGATGGATGGTTCGGGGGAGTCTGGATAATTGAAATCCAAGGTTTCGGGCGGCACAAGTCGGGGCGAAAGTCATTTGGGAAAGTGTTTGACCCAACTGACCTAACACAAAAACCGCATTAGATCCCCTATAAAATATAAGTACAGCCAGACCACCATGTAAGTGAAACCGTACCCAAACCAACTACAAATATTGGAAAAGCTGAAAAGTAGATCTATCTTCCCTGAACGAGTCGAACGCACATTATCGGGCACCGTTAACGAGGAGAAATTGATGGGGACATCGAGAGGATGAGGTCGAGGTTATTATTATGGCTACACTCTCACTCGAAACGCATCAGCGTAAACAACTGAAACATAATACAAATAATTAAAAATAGCCCAGGGAGAGACAATAGATGGGCAATGAATAGCGGCGCAAATTGTGCGACTGTCAAGCGGTCCCAAGGAAGAAGGTCCAACCCCTGGTCGCCTCTCTCCTGGGCAAAAACAATTGTGTCAATAGGTTCACCCGCATTCGGAGACAGATAAACACAAAATGATAATGGTCTGAACAGCTGCTGGCAACTGTCAACCCAGTGAGTCGGACTGGGAAGTACATATAGAAGTTGGAGTGCAGCATGGGATCGAATAGGAGACACCTTATAACTTAGTACTCTGTTGAAGAAATATTTAATTTATATGATAGAAATATGTTAATAACATCTATTTTTCCACCAGCTTTAATACTAACCATAAAAAATGTTATCACCTATAAAAAACTAACTAAAAAAATACTATAATTAATTGAAATAATAAATTGAAAAGCCTTTTTAATTCTAAAGGTTTATCAGATACCAGAAAACCTTTCCCAAAATGTAGAAAAATATATCCTTAAATTTTTAAGTACTGGGTACGAAGAGAAATGGGCGTAACCGAATCCAACAGGCTGTCGCCGCTGCTGAGACATGATCTATGCGACACACACACATACACACTCACTTGAGAGAAAAAGGATGGTATGACAGAGGAAATTGTAAGGCGACACCTACAGCCATCATTTGTTTACACAATATTGGATATTGGATAGGATAGGAGCGAGCCTAGCAAAGGAAATAGGCATTAGCTGGAAATTTGTTAGGCCAAACACGCACTCAAGAAAGGACAACAATGAATGCGAAGGAATAATCGAAGGCGGATGGAAAATTTATGCAGGCGACAAATTTAAAACGTATGTCCTGGAACGGGAAAAGTCAGAGGAGGAGGAGGAGGAGCGGAGGACGAACGAACACAAGGTAGCAGTCCTCTCTCATACAAATCTATTGTTTATTTATTGTCTGTTACGCTGTTTGCTTTTCTTTTGTCTGGAGCAGACCGACAGTTCGACCACACGCGTTCACCCAAAACACAATAGGGTTCGATCCGGTCATCCTGGTCACGGTTTAGTTACTCTTTCTCTCCTACTCTTTTTTTTCCCGAATCCAGAATCACAGTCACCGGGCAGGTGGGTCTGGGACCCGGACAGCTTCATTAGGGGATTGGCTCGTTTTACGGGTATTATTAACGTGAAATTGGCAGGCGGTCAATAGGCCTCGGGTTTCCCATTGTTTCGCTTATTGAGAAATTCGGCAACTGGAAATGTAGTAGCCGAAGCCACACAAGTAGCGCCCGAAACGGTGAGGATAATTCAAAAATGAACAATGGGTAATGCGAATCATCGCCTGGCTGAATGAAGCAATGAAGACGTTTCCAATTCCCATTCGGGTCTGTTTACTCCCATTATCCCATAATTTCGTTCTTAATATCTGAGAACAATTTGTGTTGCGATAAGTACAACTGCACTAAGCCAGTCCCGGCCAGGACAACCAGAGACCATGTCCATGTCGGCTATCCCAAAGCCATAATGCTGGCTTATCGCAGACATTCTCGAAATAAAACGCCTGCCATTCGAGCCACGCATGAAATCGCTGAGGCAGGATGAACACACATACTTGGGGTTTCTGGGAATGGTCGCGTGACACGATTAAAGCAGGAAGCTTTCCGATCGACACCATTATCAACAAAAAGAAACCAATTTTTAAAACAAATGAAGCAAACTGGACAAAA